>DF243140.1:13129-63309 GCA_000507305.1 Breviolum minutum Mf 1.05b.01 | reverse complement strand
TTCATTCATTCATTCATTCATTCCTTCATTCGTTCCTTCATTCATTCATTCAGTCCTTCCTTCATTCATTCCTTCCTTCCTTCCTTCATTCATTCATTCATTTATTCATTTTTCCTTTTTGTTCGTTTCTTTGTTTGCTTGTTGTTTTTTTCTTTCTTTGTTTGTTAGTTTGTTTGTCGGTTTTGTTCATTTGTTGGTCAACAGATTTCTTTGTCAATTGACTGTTTGGTTGTGTGTCAGGTAATATTTGATTGATTGTTTTTTTTTTGTGCGGTTGTTTGTTTGTTTCTGTGCTTGGTTGTTTGTTTGTTTGTTTGTTTGTTTGTTTGTTTGTTTGTTTTGTTTGTTTGTTTGTTTTGTTTTGTTTTGTTTTGTTGCTGTTTTGAAATGTCATGGTGGGGATCACTCGAAGTAAAGTAATTAATTGCTTTTTGGAAGGTGTCAGGGTTTTCCTGGAACTGTCCTTCCTTCTTGAGTCCTGGTCAACTGATCACCTAGGCTTTCGATCATATCCGCCAAACTTTGCAGCAAGCTGATCGCGACGGCGACAAGTGTGTGTGGCGTTTCCTGGATGTCCGAGTATGCCTGCGTGCATGGAAGAAGCTTCACTGTTTGGGCCGCTTGCCGTCCATTAAGTTTAAGGAGGGTAATGACTTTTAATTTTTTTCTGATTTGCAGGAGGGATACCCTTCATGTCAATGATGTATGTCACCTACCTTCGCCTTCAAGACTTTTGTACTTGGTTAAGATTGGGCAGCCTTTGTCATGACTCAGGCTCTAAACGGTTTTCGCGGCTGAGACAAGCAGTGATCGATGGTCGGACAGTACCCCCATGTGACATGAGATATTTACAGAAAGGTCAGCAGCGGCTGGACTCTCATGGGGACAATGCACGCGCTCGGATTTTCACGTTTCTGGAAAGTGTTTACCATAGCCAAGCAGAAACATTGCCAGATGTGAGAGACGATCCTGCTGACGAAATCGCACACGTCATAGCAAAGGTGACGTTCGAGGATGATTATGCAGCCGCCCTTCAGTCAAAGGTGACGTTCGAGGATGACTATGCAGCCGCCCTTGGGTCCAATGTTGCAGTGCCCCCAAAGCAGAAGAAAACGCGGAAGCATTGCAGATCCATTGAACTTAATCCAGACAGGGTTCACTTGGAAGAACGTTTCCTGCCACCGGGTACATTTCGTGAATTGTACGATCAAATGTGCAGTGCGGATGGTGAGTCCAACAAAGTGTCATTTGTTCAGTTTTGGCGTGTCTTTCGAAAAGACTTCCCACACTTAAAATTTCGCCAGCACTCGACGCACAGCACCTGCTCCGTGTGCACACGGCACAAACTACTGATTAGAGAGATGTCGCATCATCTGGCAGCAAGAAGAAAGCAACATGATCTGTATATTGCCCATCTTCAACATCAATACCAGGACCGGTGCCTATACTGGCAGTTGCGAAGTCTATCGCGCTCTCGTTGTGGTGAGATATGCATCATTATAGACAGTATGGACCAAGCGAAGTTTTGTTACCCCCGCGGGGGGGTATATCGAACGAAAGAGTTGGCGTCCCTTCAAAGGCCGCGGGCGCATATCACTGGAATTTTGATGCATGGACACGGGGTGATGTTCAGTGTGTCCGCTCAGGACATGCCGAAGGACAGCAACTCCATGATAGAACTTATGTCCCATGCGCTTACAACATTACAGAAGGAGCACAACATCCAGCTCAATCAGTGCGTGCTCAACATCCAGAGCGATAATACATGTCGCGAAATGAAGAACAATCCATTTTTACGATGGCTTGGGTATCTTGTTTCCAACAGAGCCTTGGCAACGTCAATGATTGCTTGGATGATTTCCCATGATGGTTGTTTTCCAGAAAGTCCATGGTTTGTTTGTTTGGTTTCTTTGTTTGGTTGGTTGGTCGGCTCGTTGTTGTTGGTTGGTTGGCTCGTTGTGGTGGTTGTTGCCTTTGTTGTGGTTTTTGATCGTTTCAAGCGACAGTGGTGAGTTGTTGTTGTTGTTGTTGTTGTTGTTGTTGTTGTTGTTGTTGTTGTTGTTGTTGTTGTTGTTGTTGTTGTTGTTGTTGTTGCTGTTGCTGTTGCTGTTGCTGTTGCTGCTGCTGCTGCTGCTGCTGCTGTGATTGTTGCCCTTGCTGTTGTTGCTCTTCATTTCAAGGAGTCAGACAGAAGAACGTGACATCGGTTTATAGGCAGCTTCTTTGAGGATCATAGGTTCCTACAAATTAAGACCCCGCATAATATGCGATCCCGTTTGGTCCTTTTTGAATGCGTTGTTGCTGGTGGGTGCTCGGTGAGGGACTTCAATTCAATTCTGACCCATCACATCTAAGGAGTTGTCCTCAAGGCTGTGCTCCGTACACTACGTACGGGGCACAGCCATGAGGACATTGATCAACTTTTTGGTGTGCTAGCGAAATTCTTAGCCACCAAAGTGCGCACAGCTTCGGAACCTTCGGATTTTGTGGCGGCCATCAATACCTGGATGACAACATCTTTGAAACGCCCGCATGATGCACGGAGGTATTGTGTTTATTTGGACCAAGCGAGAGATTGGAACCTGGCCCTGATTTTGTTGCATGAGGAGAGTTACTTTCTTGTTATTTCTTTAAGTGGCAATTTTTCAGTTGAATTGTCTTCGTTTTCGAGTCTTGCCGCCCCATTTGTGTTTCAAACAGTGTCCGAGGAAAGGATTTTTGGCAGAAGCGCTTCCTGTGAACATGGTGGGAATAGGTGGCCCTGGCGCCCCTCACGTTTTCGAACTGTCTTTGAGGAATTCATTGGGTACCATGCCTGACCTTCATCATTTTTTTGAGTCAGTTTCAATCCCGTCTCCAAGTCGAGTTATTATATAGCTTTGGTTTGTCAACGACTTGCCAGAAACTGTGACCAACAGACTTTTTGGGCAGCTTTTTTCGAGGCGATGATGTGGCGCCGGAAGATCACTATTGGCATTTGGAAGCACACCCAGCAGATGTTATTATTCGGTGCCTCTTCTGAATGTGATTTGTTTCTTTCAAGTTAATGTCTTGTCAATTTGGGGTGATCACTTCATTAGTTCGTGAGTGAACATCAAAATTTGTGGTTGTCAGGACAAAGCGGTGGATGTGTAGCGATGACTATTCCAGCTGCCACGTGTATTTGCCTTCAAGTGTAGCACGAGTTCGCCTCCCCTTGGGTATTCCCGCAGGCCTGTTGAGTGCAGAATTTCATAAAAATCCAAATTGACACGCCTGTTGAGGGCATAATTTCATAAAAATCCTCTTTCGCCGCTCTCACACTTTGACTGTGTGGCCTTGAGAGGCTTGGCGGCCAAAAATGAGATTGGCGACCAATACAAGGAGCACATCATGAAATTCATCCCAGTTTTGCGGCAGTACAAGCTGGATCGAGCAGCCCAGCATCTTCAATCTTGGGTGATGGGAACATTGGAACGTCAGCCTTTACTGGACGTTTCTGCGACGCTTGGATGAAACGACATCGCTTTCTCCAAATGGTTGCAACTTTATTTCCCGTCTTCACATGTCAACTGTCCGCTTGTGGTGTGACACCAAATTCTTCACTGCCCTGCCGGCATGATAGTGCTAAGGTGTGCTGTGCTGAGGGGTCCACATCGTTCTTTGTTTGGTGCGCCGCAGAATTTGGACTTTGAACATCATTCAAATCGACTTCAGTGGCTTGGCGCCAACCAAAGTCATCACTATTATAATAATAGCTGGTAATTGCTTCACCACATCACTATGTCACGGTGGAAGTGTTTTGTCCAGTCCAGCTGTCGTTTCAGTTGTCAGATCCTGAAATCTTTTGATTATTCCACTGTCACTCAGGCTTGTGCGTGGGCCAGGACTGGCCAAAGATGCCAGGATTTATGTGAGACGTGCGAGAGAGAGCATTGTGCTGAATGCAGCAGCAGCAGCTTGGAGTCAAGGGGTGCCATGGGCAGAGGCGCTTGACATTGCGTCAAGAGCCATTGCGAAAGCATCCCCAAATGCAAAAGCCCGGCCAAAGGGCAGGGGCAAAGGAAAAGCCAAAGGAGCTTGAAAACAGGTGCGCTTCAGTTCAAGGTGACATTCATATATATGTATCAATATCTAACAGTATACAAACTTGTTAGAGTACTTGTATAAATATGTAGATTTATATTTATATAAATAAACCTCAAAGAATATCTCTTAAAGTTGAACGCATTATTCTTATTTCCTTTTTTGGTCTGAGTGCTGGATGAAATTCTTCGAGGTGAGGTTTGCCATCCCCACGAGACTTGGTATCCAAATGTCCGGGGTACATTTGAATGAAGATCCCCTACAAACACTACTGAACAAGAACAGTAAAAAACCATGCCAACTTCTTGCACAAGAATTTGTAAGAGGATCTTGTTGGGTTTCTTGTGCTTGCGTGTGAATACAAGGTTGCCCTCTTTGTCATCCCAGCATTAAAGTTACTCGCATGTGGCTTCTTGTGATATATTGTAAAGCTCTCTGATGTTTGCGTGACTGCGTTCCAGGATGCAAGTGCCCACGCAGTGGCTCATGTGAGTGCACCCTGCCACGTTTCGGATGCTGAAGCGCTTTGCGAACAATTTCACATTAAATTCGGCCCAGCCAGCCATCATCAATGAATCATGTCAGTGTTGAACAAGTTCATTCTTTGGGCAAGTTTCGCAAGTACTTCCGAGCTTTTATGGCTGGCTCGGTGCGATTCTGACAGTTGTGCGATGGATGATGTGGAGTTTTTTCAAGGAAGGTGTCATATGGAATCATTCAATTTGCAGAGTGTGGCCGTTGTACCTTGGGAACCCTCGCTTTAAATTAAAATGGATGTTCGCTATCGGAATCCTAAACCCTAAACGTTTCGGCAGTTTAAAAATTTGGGAGCGGCAGCGTAAGTTAATGTAAGGTACTTCAGAGTTCAAGTTACTATTGGACAGTTTGAAGCCATTTAGAAAGTGGACTTGGAAGTGTCCAAAGCGGGCCCGCTTTGGTCAGTTTATGCCATTGATATGTTGAATCATTCATGTTTGAAATCATTTTGACAAACTGTTTCACCAACACCAAGGGGGCAACACTGTCCAAAGCGGCCCTGCTTTGGACAGTTCGCGGGGGTATTTTTGAATGATGCCCAGACTGTCGGATACACCCCTCGATTGGACAGTCTCGATTTGGAATCCTTATCAATGAATTTCTGAACCCTAGATTTAATTATTAATGGCTTTCAAGTAAAAAAATGAGAACACACACTGTCCGATCTGACCCTGGATCCGACAGTCTTTGACAAATAACCATTATACAATGTTTAAAGACTGTCGGATCTGACCCGGATCCGACAGTCTTTGACAAATAACCATTATACAATGTTTAAAGACTGTCGGATCTGACCCGGATCCGACAGTCTTTGACAAATAACCATTATACAATGTTTAAAGACTGTCGGATCTGACCCGGATCCGACAGTCTTTGACAAATAACCATTATACAATGTTTAAAGACTGTCGGATCTGACCCGGATCCGACAGTCTTTGACAAATAACCATTATACAATGTTTAAAGACTGTCGGATCTGACCCGGATCCGTCAGTCTTGACAAGTAAAATTTTTTGAGCATTGATCTGACCCTGGATCCGACAGTCTTTGACAAGTTAAAGATTTTGTTGAACACTGTCTGATCTGACCCTGGATCCGACAGTCTTTGACAAGTTAAAGATTTTGTTGAACACTGGACTGTCTGATCTGACCCTGGATCCGACGCTGCCCACGCATAGTGAAACAAAGCCAGATTTGATCTTAGGATTTCATAACCAAGAAACCGGTAACCCCTAGAATCCGGATTTGACATTCAAATTGGATTTTGGGGGTCCCCTAATAGGCTAGTCTGCGTCCACCTCAAGTACAAATGTTATTGAGAATCCAATTTTTGTTGCGAAATCCGGATTGGGCCCCCAAAAACTTAAATTATCATTGCCCTCCTGAGTTCTATTGTTTTAAGTGCTTATGGCAACTAATAAGTGGGGTTGGCCGGTTGCCTTTGGGAATGGGGGTCGGCTCTTTCAACACCAATTTCAAAAACCAAACCCAACAGACTGTGCTTGTGACAGACCCGAGGGACAGACCTTGAGTGTACTTGTCACAAAGTGGCAAATTTGGATCAAACAACAACTTGTATTTTCTAACTGCTGTTGTTTGAATTGTCACGGATTTTTTTGTGTGATTCCAAAAATCTTTGACACCTGGAGTAGAGCATCATCCTTTAGGATTTGTAGGTGTTGGACGGGATTGTCCAACTATTAGTTTGCCTGACGTTGGCAAGACACCTGGCTGCCTGCTGGTGATGCAAACAGGCCGCAAGCCGAATTGCGCATGACAGACAGTCTGAAGCGTTTTGAGTGGTGAGTACTGTGCAACTTTCACTCTTGATGTTTATACAACAGTTAACAGCAATGTTTTTTTGGTACCGGCGTCATTACGGACCCCAGGGGTTTCGCAGTTTTTTGCTTTGCATGTAGTTACTTGCGGTGTCTTGGCACACATGTTGGATGCTACGCTACTACGCACACATGTTCCATGCTACCCAACTGCGCAACTGGTCGCATTTGAAAAGAAGTGTGCCAAAAAGATACCCTCAACTACTTGGGGTCTGAAATGGGTAGACCCCTGGGGATGACAGGAAGAAGGCCTAAGATACTCATCGAATGATTTGAAGACCTTTCGCCCAGCATCATCTCTAAGAAAATTTGAACAGGACCTTTTGTGCTGGTCTGGAGTTACCCGCGCTTCCGTCTGCCAGGCACAAGCACAGGTGGGCGTAATGCCAGCACAGGTTTCTGGGCGAGGCTGCAAAAACCCGCGCTTCCAGTCAGCTACCCGCGCTTCCGCCTGCCAGGCACAAGCACAGGTGGGCGTAATGCCAGCACAGGTTTCTTGCCAGGCATTTTCACGTCCCGTCCACCCGCATCATCCTTCGATCGCTCCTCCGTCCCTAGCCTCCTCCCATGCTATTTCTGCAGCTCCAGCCCGTCCACGGCTCATCCATCCGTGCCCGAATCATCTCCTTCGATCTCGCACCTCCGTCCCTAGCCTCCTCCCATGCTATTTCTGCAAAAATGGCTTCAAAAGAGATAGGTTTAAGGCGCGCCATCTTGAGTTTTCAGGATCAAGGGGTCTGTTCAAAAGGTCCTGTTCAAAATTTCTTAGACAATTCAATGTAGACCCATCAGTCTGTCCTTAACATTGCCATGTGTCCGCAAATTTCTTTGCCCAACATAGTATAAAAAGAGTAGTTTTGGCAACACTGTGCAAACGCAAGCCTCGAGGAAAAGTAGAAAAACTCCGTAAATAGCAGTGATTTTGCACCTTCATTCAAAGTAAAATGGGTCCGCGCCATTGTGAATATATATTTTGTTGGCCCTTACTGGATTAGACCTTTTGGTATTTGAAAAACAAGGCCAACTCTGGAGGTCCAAATATCCTCACCTGCCATGATTCATCTTAAATTATTTGCTTTGTCAGAGACTTGTGCGCATTGCCATGTGAACGTGACGTCCTTTCATGTGAATTTGAAGTCCCCTTTTTGGAGACCCCCAAAGTTCATGCGGGGATTTCCCACATGAACTTTGGGGGTCCCCTTTTTCCCAAAACACTTCGAAATAACGAGGTCTTAATACAAAATCATTTATTTTCAAGGTTTTTCAGGGTGTTTTTCACTTTTCCTTGAGGTTTGCATTTCGACAGTAGTGCCAAACATGGCAATGAGCATTGATTTTGGACCCAGGGAGAATTTTTCCATGGTCATCGGATGCGGTGGATCCTCTCCAAAAAAATGCCTTAACGAAAAGCGTTGCTTACGGCCGCGGGCCGTAAGCGATTCCTCATAATCCTCAGATCTCCCCGCTTCCGCAACGATCCCGTAAGCAGGGCCTGGAATCTGTTGAACAGTCATTTCTTCAATATCCTGACAAAAAATCACTAGTTGCGCTGGTGAACACCGTTCACCAGCGCAACTAAAGTGTTGCTTGAGCAACTAATGAGTGAACTCATCCAATTTTTGATGAACTTTGCTGCCAGTTGCTCAAGTGCCAGCCTAGTTGCGCTGGTGAACACTGTCCAACAGAGCAACTAGATTTCTTTGCTAATTTGTTGATCCCAAAAAAATCGCTATTCAGTTTAAAGCCCAAGGTCACAACTGCTGTTGATGGCTGGTGGCAAGGTGCCCCAGTAACTTCTACCAACAGCAACAAGTGGTCAGGGTGTATGTGTGCCACTCCACACGGGCAACCCCACACCATTTGGCAACCCCAGTCCACAAGAAATTTCTTTAAGGACCTCATGAAAGTTTATACAGAGAGTTGTGCAAGCAACAATGAAAAAGCAAAGCAAAGACCGCAAAAATAAGTTGTTTTTGGGGAGTCGTAGTTACCTGGTCCAGAATTATTTCAAAAATTGGGCTCCGAATCCAATCTTTGGAAGTTTTTAACACATCTAGAAACTGAGAATCGAAAAATTTGTGGGAATTACCAACGATTTTGATATGATTACGCTGGGGTCCTTAACAACGCCGGTGCCATGTTAGTGAAACCTTTCAACAGTCACTGATATCTAGTTTCCTGTGATGTCTAGTGTCAAGCCAGCCCCTCACACTCGGCTCCTTCTTTTCGTGAAATGGCACCTCTTTGGGCCCTCCTTTACGTTGTAGAGGTTGGGCTGGTCGAAGCTTTCGGTGAGACGCTTCGGCCCCGCGATGGCGCAGAACCAGATGTGATTCCAGGATGGGTGAGTGCTTTGGTCGTGGCAGTGCGGTCATGCGAGGAGCTCTTAAAGCTGTGGCCACGTGCTATATCCGACAACGCCCACCTGTTGAGGGCACTTCTGGAACATGTGACAGAAAGTTTGGGAATGTACAGATTAAACAAGAGGCGACAAACCCCAGAAATTGGTGACGGCATCATGGAAGAATACGACGAGTTCATGCAAGCTTTGACCTCCGAATTGGAGGGTATGGTGAGTGACGTCATCAACTGGGCCTGTGAGCAAAACACAGAGATCGTCACAAAGAATATTCATGTTCTTGCTGGGTGCCAAATGGCTTGCCGCAAATGCAACGTTTTAAAAAAACACCGCTTCACACAACAACTGGAGCGCTTCTGTGATGTGGTGCGGCGCCATTTACAAGAACGAAGCGGAACCGCAACCGGGACATTGGTGAGTGCCAATCTCGAAGCGGGCACCGGAGGCGTGATCTAAAAAACAAATTCCCTCACATTGGTGCAGAGTTAACTTATTAATTGATTTACTTGTTAAATTTTGAAATGCAATGACCATCAGTGACCCAAACTTATGCAAACTTGCGTCACATTGAATTGGTGTTGAAATTTCATTGGTTGAATGCCCCTTGTTTGGAGGCTCTACCGGTTCCTCGTAGGCATCTCTGCCACAAGTCCGGCAGCTCCTAGGCATGTTGAAAGGCATTGATCGCTCCACCAACAGAGTGGTGTGTTTTTTGATTCAATAGTGGTGCGTGAACAATGATTTGGGTGGAAAATTAGTTTTGAGCCACACTCGTACACGTTGAAGAGATCATTAGTTGATTCATTGGGCACAGACACGTCGAATCTGAAGCTAGAGTCTTACACAGTTTTGAAAATTGAAAATTTGATCCCTGTATTTAATCCGATTAGTGTTCCGCAGTGTGACAGCGATTCAATTCGTGGTTTTGTCTTTGATTGGGTTGATGGGGGGGAAGCGCAAGTCAAGCGGTGGCTCTGGTGCAGAGGCGGCACCCAAGGCCGTGAAAACTGCTGACCCTACTGTGCTCAAGATCTTGGCTTGGCCTCTCGACTTTGCCAGCTAAAACCATCCCTACATTCTGGTGTTTAAATTTGATACCAGTTGGGTTGAAGTTCATGATTCATCATCATCTTGGCAGATCATTTGGCGCATTCATTTCCTGGTCCTTTTCGCCAGACAGACAAACTCAGCCAAGGTATCGAGAAGTGGTGTTGCCATGTGGTGGTCCCGACAGATTCCTTCAGAAGAAGTACAATTCTCAGGCAGGGCATTACTTCACTGCATGTCTATCCTGTTGTGTTTGGATGTTTTGCACAAATCACTTTTGGTTATTTTCCTAATTTTTCCTTTCTGTGATACGGGAGGAGTTGCAAATGGACTTTGCAAAATGGCTGGACGATTCATTTCCTCTCCAGGGCAGGCAGGCTGGCTGTCAGTTTAACTTTGTTTTTTAATCATTATTTGGGAATTTAGGAGCTGTCATGGTGCAATTCCAACTGCATGGTGACATAGTAATGATTGCTCACGTCGACAGGGTCGAGTATGCGGAGAATATGATAGAGGGGCCCCAGATTGTCAGAGTGTGGCAGCTTTCCTTCCGTACGGACTTTGGTCTGCCTGGTTACTGCGAACCAGAGGAGACAGAGACACTATTGGGCTTGATTCTTACACAAGGGTGTCTAGAAAGCACGCAGACAGTGTGTCCTTGTCGAGGGATGTCTATTAGTTGTCGGTTGTTTGAGAAATTGATTGATTTCTTCAGTCATAGGATTCATGTGTTACCTCCATCCCAGATTTCGGACATCGGCTGATTTGGATGGTGTTGAACGACTTGCCGTGATGCCTCCCGACTCTTCTTTCCTGACGTCGGAGTACAAAGAGTTGCCTCACTTGGAGGGCCGCGGTCATGTGCTGAGTCAGAGGTGCAGTGTGAGTGGCAAGTGTTTTAGGTCTTTTTGTGCTGCATGCTGGCCTCTTTTGTTTGACTGACTCAGGTGACCTCCTGCGGCCATTTTCACTCGCGTTCGTGAAGGGCTGGAGAAGGTCCGTGACTTGCTTGATAGCCTTGGAAGGCATCCGATCCTTGGGAATTGCGCTCGATGAGGTGCCAAAAGAATTGAAGGCGGCAGTCCAACAAGATTTAGTTTTAAACATTTTGTTGCAGCAGAACATCTTCTGCAGTTAACTGTCAGGTTCTTACATTGCATGATCCTGTCATCGAGTCGTTCGTGCAGGCATCAGTTCGAAGTGTCCATTGCAATGTCAGCATGAGCCCGAACATCGAGCAGGTGGTTTTCAGAAACCGGGGTTCTTCTCTCAGTTCTTGTTTTGAGACTTTTGGAGCATGAATAAGTTTGGTGTTTGTGCCATGCTTCGACAAGGTATCACGATGGCTGGGGCAAAGACACGCAAACTTCCGAATGCGTTCAATTTTTTGCGGCAATGCGATGTGCTCAAGGCAGCCGGTGCAAATTGTGGCTTTCAAGCGGCTTGGCACCATTATATAGACAACGGCAGCAACAACATTCTTAGCCAAAGTAAAGACCTTGCTTTAGACTATTTTTCATTCTTTGAATTGACATTCATTGATAAGATTTTCACTTCAAAATCGTAAATGCAAGTTAAAAAAAAGTCATGAAACTGTTGAGCTCCCCTAATCTGTTGTTGGCTGTTGGTTGTTCATGGTTGTTTTCGTTGTTGTTGTTGTTGTTGTTGTTGTTGTTGTTGTTGTTGTTGTTGTTGTGGTGGTGGTGGTGGTGGTTGATGATGATGATTACGATGATGAGGAGTGGTCGGATGCGACAAAGATCCAGCGAGCTTTTGAAATCGGCCCTCAAGAGTCGAAAGCGGTGAGTCATCTCCAGCTCCGCATTCATTCCCAAGTGGTGGCAGAGCTCAAAGAGGCAGTGCGCTGCAGAGGTATGCGGCAATGGCTACCTCACGACCTGATTGCGAAAGAGATATTTAACCTTGGTTACAGTTCTGGAGCCTCTGGTCCTTTCGAGGCGTGGCATGACCAGCTTACCAATGTCAATGACAACGCTGTGGTCACATAGACAATGACTTTGTAACGCTTTTAATTCTTCGTAAATTGTGGTTATTGGTGATTGGTGATGTCCGACCTCTATCCACTCAATTCCTGAATGTAGCCATCTCCCCCTTTTTCCTCCTTCCTCCTTCTCCCCTTTCTCATCCTCCCTGTGTTGCTTGTTGGTTTGATGTTACTGGTGTATTCTGAAGCTGCTTTCATGTCCTTACTGCCTTCTAAATGCTCAATTTTTGATAAGGTGATGCTGTTCCTCCAGCGCTTGAAGCTCGACTGGGACAAGCAAGTCCCAAGCATGCGCAAAGCATGGCTTTACAAGGATGCACAGGGTGTTCATGCCTGCTGTGGGATCTTCCTTCACCTCATGGCGGAGTTCAAGCTGTGCGTCCCGGCCGAAGACTACGAAAGAGTTTGCGCCTCTTTGAACAACCAATTCGGCATGGGGTACCTGGACCCCGAGTTGGAAGGTTTCTTGACCCGCTGCGTGCCACCAGCCAATTTGCATGAAGTCAGTTTTCTCAGGACAGTTGCTAGTTGCTAGCGTGATAATCCCTTGTTTTTGACGCAAGGTTTCGGCCTGACATTTCTTTCTGTGTTTCTCCCTGAAAGGAAGATTGTCGTCGAGGTCGAGTCCCGAAACCGAGCCTTATTGGACCAAAAGAACCAAGAGCTTGCTGAGAAGGTTGCAGAGGCAACCCTTGACCAAATCAAACTCAAGCTGGAGGCGGACATTCAGACTCTGAAACAAAGAGTGGAGTCACCTGCGAAAGAAGCTCTGGAGATCGCCAAGGACCAAAAATATTTGAAAGATCGCCAAAAGACCTTTGGCCAAATGCAATCTTCGTTGTTGATTTGAAAAACACTGTAGGATTAACTGATTTGTCGTAAAAACCATTGTGTAGTTGTGCCCAGACATTTGAACCACGGACGACAAGAAAGATCCTAGCCCAGTTTTGAGTGTGAACAAATCTCGATTCTTAGCTATTTCATCCCATATTGATGGTAGTATTGTTACTGAAACCGAGGAAAGGTCAGGAATGGACGCAGGGATGGTTGGAGGCGAATGCAAAGATTGTGACAGTGGAGGAGAGCCTCACCCATTCGATGGCAGAATTTGCGAAGTTCAGCTCGAGGAGTGAGGGAAACATGTCCCTGGCCTTGGACTAAGTGTTGTGTTTTCAGGCATAGGTTGATCACTGCTGACCAAATCAGGTTACCGGTTTCTTTGTTGCTTTGGGTGTTGCTTAAAACCTTTGATCAAAGGAATCAGACAGAAACTTTTCGAAAATCACGTTCGATGTTTGAATTGTGGGTGTTTGAAGGTACGTGCTGGCTGTCCTTGACTGCACAGTGTGGCCCAGCAACAATGTTTACCTCCACAATTGCATCCAGATGTTCAACACCGTTTTGAGCCTGTCGGGAAGGAACGCAGGTCTGGTCATGATGCCTGTTGTTCATGCACAGACAACCCAGAATGCGCTGTTGAAGCATACGAGAATTATCCTGGATGCATTGAATGCAGCTGGCCTGGACATCACCAACAACGTAGCGCTGCTCTTCGACAAGCAAGGGTCCCTTTCACATGACAAGAGGAAGACATTGCAGAACTGCCTCCTTGTGACGACCACAGCGGGCCAAGAGCAGAATGCGTGGCTGAACTCAACAGCTTGGGCAAATCAATGCATCGGTCCGGTACCGTTGATAAAAGTCAGCGACATGATTGGATACGATGCCGACTCTCCGCCCGGAGCTTCGGCCAGGGTTTCGCAGACCCCTGGTGCGTAATAATTTGATGAATTTTGAATGTGTTTTTGATGGTTGTTTCCAGCTCGAATATCTGATTGCTTTTGTTTTGTGTTGTGATGTCTAACAGTACGTCCCAGTATTTTTCTACTATCTCTTAGCTGCAGCTTTGATTGTCGCCGTAACGCCGCAGGAAAGGTCTACCGGCCAATTGCCAGATTATTCGGGACCTTCTCAAAGGCATGGAGCTGGAAGCGCAGGATGATGTCATTTTCTTGGACGTTCTGCCAAGCAAGTTCCTCTTTTCAGAATATTATAAGCTTTCAGTTTCAACGTCCAAAATCATCGAGTCAACCTTGCTTTCTGTTTGATTTCTTTTTTTCCTACTTTGTGCTTTTCACTTTCGCCACCGCCGTCACGACAACCATCACTGCCAAAATCGAGGCAAGCTGAACTTGGCAGGGCAGTGGTGAAGAGGCTCTTGGTTGACAGGGTGACGCGGCCTTCTGTCAAGTATTTTGGTGCGCACTTTGATTGTAAGGAGGCCAAAGCGGCCATTGAGCAAGAAGTTTATAGTGCGTGGGACAAAGACCCATCGAGCCCTGCATTGCAAAGAACCCGTGATGCCTTGCCAGATCCTGTTCTTGAAATGCTGACTTGGCATGCAGGTGCGGCTACCTTCCCCGTGTCAATCTTGGAGAAGTTTGCTGCAGGAACTTCCCAGCACATCAAGATTTTGGATTACAGAAAGCAGGTGGAAGAATTGTACCCACCAAGGGCTGCGGGCACTACGAATGGGCGGGCAAATGCGCAGGCGCCTCGTGCAGGTGGTAGGCCAGACTACACAATTGAAGGGGGAGAGAGGCCACTGGACCTCACGCGTGTGGTGGACTTGCAAAAGATCAAAGAGTCCGACTTCAAGGAAGACAGGCTGCCTGTCAAAAAAAAGAATTGAGACATGATGAGTCATGTATGTATGGGAAATGTTGTGATTTTTGATTGATTGTGGTTTTCGGTTTTGGATTCTAGATGATCTTGGATTACAAACACGTGAAAGTAATACTACTCGGGGTTTTAGACTTTGGAATTCGGACTTCGGATTATTTTCCTGGTTGGGAATTCCAAGAGGACTTGCCGACTTGTTTTGGAAATTTTTGAGGTATCACCAAATAATTGTGAACTGTAGGGTTGTGTACCTTCAACTTTGTATGTTTTCAACTTGTATTCTATAGACTATAGATAAAAAAAACTAGCACTTTCATGAAGTAGTACGTTTCTATGTTTAATCATGCTTTTAACAAACATTTCACATCGGAGATTCATGATTCTTTTGTGCTTCATGTTTGGTTTGTTTTGAAGGCAGTTTCAATCATTGTCTAATTTTCTTGTTAATGCATTCCACCTGCAAGTATGTTTGCGCCCCCTAGGCTTCACAGCATGGATGGCAAGAATGGCAAACCTTCAATTTTCTTGAACACTTCCTATGAGCTCTTCTTGGGGAACACTGGTTCAGAGGAAATGATGGTGACCGCAAGTGAGCTCTTTGGATTTGGGATGGGCGCATATGAGATGAAGATCGTGACAGGCCCTCTGTC
Organism: Breviolum minutum Mf 1.05b.01; assembly: GCA_000507305.1. Classification (NCBI taxonomy): domain Eukaryota; class Dinophyceae; order Suessiales; family Symbiodiniaceae; genus Breviolum; species Breviolum minutum. Next base: position 48,126 of record DF243140.1, on the reverse strand, counting down.
GCAGTTTGCCATCTTGTTGTTTTGGTTGAACCGAAGACACACCCAGACCAAGGGCGGTGAGAGTAACAGCATAGCTTTGGCCACAACTGTTCTAGCGTGATTCTACGCCCAGTCTGTCAGGACATGGTGAGGGGGAAGTTTCTGCCATCCCTTTCCGACTCAAATCCGACTTGTCGTTGGTTTTGGGTCCTGACAAGAAGCTGATGGCCCTCTCCGACTACATCCACCACATCACTACTGTACACGGGGTGGCAAGTTTTGAGCTGGCAGACCATTTGCTTACACAGAAACAGCATGCACCAGCAACTTGCCAGCAGGTCAAATGCCCATGATTACTGGATGCGCCACCAGAAGATTGATTTTGTTTGTAGGGAGCATTTTCAATGACGTTTATTGGTGATATTAAATTCCAATCCATGAGTTGACGCCAGGATTCTGCCGGTGGCGACCCTGTCCCAGTGTCATACCGTTATGGTTTATCACCAGTGGCTTCTGGCAAGTGCAATGTGTTCAAGCCTACAGCGCCAGCGGCAGGAACGGCGTGGAGGCCTGTTTGACTGCAACTGATTCAGGTTCAGACCATTTTTTTTTCCATTCAAAGCAGCAGGACTGCAACCTTCGGCGCTGCTTATCTGGGAAAGTTCGACAAGCTTCCCCACAACAAAGTTGCAACTGTCGTGTGGGAGGCTGCGCAAAAGTAATCATCATGGAGAATTTGTTTTTTGAGTCTGAATTGATTGGCAGGTGAATCTTCAAACCGGGAGCGGCGCTGCAAAGATTGAGGCTGTAAAGCCCAAAGTCTATTTGAGCGCCACCGTGTGCATCCCGCCCAAGTTTTGGGTAAAACTCCAGTGAAGACCAGACATTGCTGCCACCACTACCGATTGTTTGCGTGTAGCTATGTAACTTGCTGGATTGTGCAAGAATTGATAGACATTTCGGAAAGCTATTATTATGTATACTCGTAAATTATGTACAATATGCAAACATTATAAAACAAATTGTTTTTTTCTCAGACTGCAGAATGATTAATTCAGTGTTCAATCTATCTGATTGTTTAGCTGTTAGCCTTCTCTGCTGTTTGATGAACAAATAAGCAGTCTTGTGGGGCGGCCCGGTCACTGGATCTCCTTTTGTTTGCAGTGCTTGTTGATCCTGCGTCTCACCACCATAGAAGTACGCAAGGCAAAGCACTTATTATAGCTGGCAGTTCTGAGGATGTCTTGCCAGCATTGAGCTAAATAAATGGGGTAACATGGAGGTTTCTGAAACTTGTTTCAACCGAATGATCGAATGCGCCAGCACATTCTACAACTAACAGCGAGGTAGTAGTCTGAATGACACATCTTTTTTGGATCATGTTTCTTTTTTCGTTTGCTTAGCGCTAGAAGTTATTGAACTTGGTCCTGGACCTGCAGGTTTTCTCTGATTAAGATCGCTTTTTGGTAGGGAAGAGTTTGCCTGATGGCAGTTTTCCAGCCTGTTTGTGATGTGACCGATTCTTCAGAGCCTGATGAGCCAGCCCCGACGAAGGCTTGGCGAGTGTTCAATGCATTTATCATTTTTTGTTAGTAAGTTATGATTATTGAAGATTGAAATTCACCGTATTGATAGTTGCGCTGCAGGTCTACAAGAGGCCCAGCGCGTCGAAGCCCCCAAAGGCCAAACGAACCAAGGGTGAAGAAGAGCGGCCTGAAGAACCTGAAGAACCTGAAGAACCTAAAGAGTTGCCTGAAGATGGCAAAGGAGAAGATACGCCGGCAAAAGTGAATAAGGACAAGAAGAAAGTGAAGACGCCAGAGCCTGAGAGCAAAGCCAAGGCAAAAGCGAAGGGGAAAGCGAAAGCGAAAGCGAAAGAGAAAGCAGCGCCAAAGGCCAAGGGGAAGGCAGCTGCTAAACAGAAAGCAAAAGCGAAGCCGAAAGCAAAAAGCAAGGCCTCGCAAGGTGAGAAGAGCGAAGATGGTGATACAGGCTGCAACTCGCAATGGTTGGAACCGTTAGGTACTCTTTAAGTCCATTCTGTTATTTTTTGAGATGCTCTGAGTATATGCTTCTGGTTTGAAAGTACTTCTGGTCGTGCTTTGGCCACTTGATCCATTGCAGGTCTGCCTGAAAGAAAGATATCCCAGGTTTACTACTACAAGAAAGCGAATATCTATGGGGTCAAGCTGGATGGCAAAGAAATTTTCACAGTACCTGACTGAGCGGGTGATTTCTGCGATTTGTTTTCAAAATGATCATTTCTTGAACCGTAGTCAAAATCAGGAATGATGACTCACTATTTGATAGTAAAAGGCTGCCTTGAGTGTTCGAGGTTGGGGGCAAGTATTACAGCTCGGAGAAGTCGAAGGAGATTGCTGCCAGGGCCCCATGTCGCCATCTTTAGACAGTCAACATGTTGGTGACAAGCCTGTTTGAGGAAATTGGTCGAAACCATTTGGTGGCTGGTGAGCCTGTTGACTATGTCAAGCAAGTAGTGGTGTGGCCCTGAGGTGGACCGACGGACAGAAAGCATCAGTCACTCCAATTAAGTCTTTGATTTTGCACAAACCAGCTAAGGCCACTTTGAAAGGGAAGCTGCAGTTCATTCCCACAGGCCCCAAAGATTGCCTGTAGTCACACAACGATGCTTATCACTTTGCCAGTCTCTTGATTCAGATTGCAAGCCGTTAGTCTAGTTCATTTTGACCAACAGGACCTCCAGAGGGTGAGACACAGGAAATTGAAGCAGGATCAGATGCTGCTGCAGCTACAGCTGAGACTGCTGCAGAGACAGATCCTGTTGCAGATGCTGCTACGGATGAAGTTGCAAACGCTGTGGATGAAAATGAAGGAGAGGAAGAGGAAGAAGATGATGACGACATCGATGTAACGTAGATTGACGGGCTGGTAGTTGGTAACAGACCAACGTGATCGAAGCATACTGGCGACCGACGGAGCAAAAACGCCCGAGTCTGATTCCAGAAGTTTCATGACGAGTTGGATTTCATGATGATTAAAAATAAGAAGTTGAAAATTGTGCCCAAATTTTCTTGGACCAACGATGCTTTGAATACGATGGGTGAATGTGCATTTATTTCAAGAGCTATGCGTCCTGGTTTCAATTCCGACGTTTGACATTGAATTGTGACTGGGTGATGAGTCAAATTCAAATCAGGCATTCATTAGGTGTGACAAGCCATGCTTTGGGCGCTACATTTCAAGTCACCATGTTTCTAGCCAAACGGTACCAGGGCACAATCCAGAAACTGAAACAAACGGAAAGACCACAGAAACGTAACTGTAAAGCACACTTAGTGCTTTACAGGCATGATGGTTGCTCTCTCTCTCTCTCTCTCTCTATTTCCCTTCCTCCTTGATGCAAGAAATCTTTACAAAATTATTGCCAGTTCTTGACCCTTACCAGTCACAAGTTTTGAAGTACGTGCCAAACTTTTTAATGGTTACGGACTGCAGTAAGTATCTCCTGTCGAATTTATTGCGCATGTTTCACCTTTTGGTTCTGTACGGGGTCACCCCCAGACGACTCTTTTATGCTCAATACCCACAGTATGGTGCATAACAGTCATTAGGTTGAGAAACTTGGCGGTGGCCCAACCGACGCCTGTCTAAAGTAACATTCTGGCGCTTCTACGACTGCGCAGCTACAGTGGTTTTGAATGTTGCTTGCTTGTCTCTGAGAACAGCTACCCCTGCACCCGCCGCTTTAGCGATCCTGCTTTTAATTTTCGACATCCGGAACCACTAAGCATTGTACAGCGACTTGCCTAACATTTCACGTGTGTGTATCTTCTTTCTAGTGTGGATCTTCTTTCTTCTGACTTGACTTCAGTCTACTGTCCATAATTTGTAGGAAGTAAACCTCTTTCCATTAACACTTGACAAGTGACCTGGATGACAATCTGACAGGCAGCTTCTGATTCTACTTATTATTATTAAAGTTAAAATCCAAGATGTGTAAGTGAACAGCAAGAAGAAGCGGTGAAGGATGCAGGCCGCTGGGCAAAATGCGCGCGAATTTACAACCGGACATGCTCTCAAGAGAAGCAGTGATCGGTGGGCTTACCACTATGTTTCCAAGGTAGCCTGTGAGACCCCCAATGACAGGTGGGACCCCCAATGCAAAGAAATCTCCTTAAAGGTGATTGGGTTCAACTGGACAAATGTGGTTTCATTGCTCCGGTTGGAATTGAGCACTTCTTCGATGCCTTCTGCTCTAACCCACAAAGGCCTTGGCGAGTTGCAGCATGCCATGCTTTGGGTATTCCTTCCTGCCATGTTTCAGAGGACACCCATCTCGAACATTTGCATGAGGATAAATTTACGCTTACCCCAAGGCGCATACCAGCTGAACGGGAGGCAACTGCTGACAAGAGTAGAGTCGAAAAGGACATGGGTGCTGTTGAGGAGAGTGGATCGGAGGCTTAGAGTGGCTGGTCGGGGGTGTCCGACAATTCCTACAGATTCCGAATGCACTATCTTAGAAGCCTCGTCAGTGGCCTGGTGACCATGAAGCGTTCCGCGATCTGGCAGAGGAGCTGTATCACATTGACCTCACATGGTACAGGGGTGTCACCAGCGAGGATGCGCCAGGTGTTCAGTTGCCTAATGGACAGGAGAAGCTGCAAGAATTGGTGCACCTGCCTCGGACTTGGCCATTAGCGCGACTGACTGTCCCACTTGCAGGGCTTAGCAAACAAATTGATCGGCTCTTAGAGGGATACTGCTTTCAGATCCTGGCTACTAACCGCGATCCAGAGGCACACAATGGAAAAGTTATCCAGACAGCCAAGCATCTCACATGGATCTTGGCTGAGTACCTGGCAGTTACTATTGCGTGGCTCATACGGAGCATTCTGGACCATGCCTCCAAGATCTTATTCGACAATGACACTCAACCACTCCTGACACCGAGTTTTTGGATCCTGCCGCTTTATCGTGAACTGCTGAACAGTGCACGTCGCATCCGACCGAGCAATGCTTCAGAAAGGGCTAGGGGTTGCACAGGTTTGGTCAAACTCATATGTAAGGAGAACAAAGAGCAGAGAGGAAAGAGGAAGTTCCATGCTGGGACGCCTCACCCCAATGATCGCGGGGGCTTTACCCAGTGGTTTGGGTCGTGCAGCTTGACTAGTACGCTTTATGTGTGGTTTCCAGCTAGCTGGGCGCCTATGGTTGCAGAGCGGCTGTTTAGCTGGTCTTCCCATCCAAGGGGGTCTTCCTATCCACAGCGTGGTCAGCCTGCTTCAGGGCCTCCCCAGACGCACTCTGGAGCACATCCTTGGCACCAACATAGTCATGGTGCTGCTGGTTCCAGAGGGGCAATGGCGGATGCTGACAGCACTGAAGTAGTGTACAAAATCCGACAATGGTCATTGCCAGGTGCAACAATTGTGCCGGTGCTCAACGTGAGCAGCAGAGTTTTCTGGCTTGAACTGGACGATAAAGCTCTCTTGGACAGCTATACTGTGCTACAGGAGGGCATTCTTTGTGATGTGTTTTCGCAGAAGTGTTCAGCTGCTTGGCAGGGTGCTCGTGGGGAAAGGCTTACGGTTGCCATCATGCTGCCGGGCCGTCAAGATGCAGATGACTGGCTCAATTTCATGTTGTCGCAAAAGAACCTATGGCCCACTTTTACAACCGGGGTACTCTCACTGAGGAGGTCTCCGAACAGGTCTTTCGTAAGGAACGGCGCAGGCTGCAGGCCAAGCACCTGTGGATGGAGGTCAAGCTGCGTTGGCGTGTGCTTGCTGACCGAATGTACACTGTGGCCCCCACTGGGAAGTCCAAAGAAGAACTCGACGCCCTGCTTTTTGACAGGGCTGCCAGGCGCAGCCACACAAATCCGTACGAAGAAAAACCTTATCGTGGACCTGCACTCAAGGAAGTCCGAGCATGGTGGGAGCAATGCAAAGATTGGATGTCATACTTCAAAGATCAGAGTGTGCCGGTGGTCTTTGACTTCCAGAGCCTTTTAAAGGCTTTGTCTGATAAGGAAGCAGAAGTTCATTCTGATGTGGACGCATTTATGGAGCATTGTGCGAAGAGGTGGCAGACTAGAGAGGGCACTTATCAACTCAAGCGTCGTCGACTTAAGCCAGACGTAAGGGACCCGCCTGAGAGTGGAAGTGCAGATGTAGATATGGCTGACATCTGAATATTGGATGGCTGGGAGGATTACTACATGGTGGAAGAGAACCTTTGAGGGGCTGAGAGGGGCGTTTTGTTTCACCTTGTTTCACTTAGTTTTGCGCATTTCCCTGGTCGATGGTTGTTGTTTTGGTGCTTGTTGGTGGGTGGGTGTTTTGTTGGTTTTTCTTTTTGTTTTCTCGTCTTCCAGGGGAACTTCTGCAACTAATTAGTTTTCAATTTCACTCGAATTTCCAGTAGTTGACCGACCATGTCTCGTACTCGCCCGGCAATGCAGGAAAAAAAACCTAAGCAGCCACCAGCAAAAAAAAAGGAATGTACTGGTGTGGGATTGTAGAGCTGATACCTGAGGGTTTTCACTCTAGGGTGATTTTAAGTGAGTTGATTGCGAAGTCTTCGCACTTAGATTTTTGGACTTGAGTTTTTCACTTCGGTTTCAGACCGAAGGTGTGAATTGTTTTGACTTGCGCAGTTGCGTGATGTTTTTGTCACGTTTTTGACCTTGAGTTGAGTTTTTGACCGTCAGGTTTATGGGCCACAGTTTGGAGAACTGGCTCAACGAAACAGAGCTTGTCCGAAAGGGTTGTTTAGAGGGACTAGTTTTTATCTGGCTTGAAGGTTTTCTTGTTGAGTTCAAGTTTTTCTAGATTCCAAGGGATCTTAATGGGTTAAATTTCACGTAGTAGCGGAGCAGGGAGTTGCTCACGTAGAGTGTGGAGACTCTGCCTGGTTTTTGTGAGGATGGAAGGTTTACCGACTATGCCTGAGAGACAGCGGTCTCGTGGAAGGGATTCTGCTTCACAGCTTGGTGGTAGCCCTGACGGTCCAGAACGACGTAGGAGACGTGTATTTCATGTCACAGAGGTCCAGGGACCGTCCAGCTGAACAGCCACAGCAAGTTGTGCCACCTGGTTTAGGTGGTAGTGATGGTGGAGGGCTCGGTGCCACACCAGGTTAGAAAGTGGAAGATTCACAAACCGAGATCGCCGAGAAAATATCTACATGAGTAGTGGTCTCAAATTCTGACCAATGATGGAAACTTACTGAGAAACTGGTGCCAAGTCGCAACTATTCCTCCAAAAAGCGAACGCAAAAATTGACATATCTAGAGTGGCTATGATTTCGCCGACAGTGTGGGATCTCTCACATAGGATTTTGTTGCTATCCAGTGTCGTTTTGTTTTGTGTTTTTGTTTTGTTTGTGGGTGTTTTTTTGATTGTTTTTGATAACTATTTTTTCCATGTTGAGTCACCATTTTCAGCAACACGTTTTCGGCAAAGATGTTTTCAGTATTGGCACCATTTGATGTCAACATGCTAGCTGTCGATTGGCGTTTGTCATCCAGCAAGTCTTTATAACATCAGACTTTCGTGCCAATTTTTGCCGGGATTGCTTGCTTTCGAAAGAATTGAAACCACAAATAAAGCCTGTCGCTTGACAAACCCGATAATGGAACCCTTGGAAGTGGATCTTAGGTTTGAGAAGACTTGTGGCTGGCAACATGAGGCCTTCACATGTTCTTGAATTTGTGGCGAATTGTTAAATTGCTTGCTTGTTTTTATGATCTAGATTCGTCAACTTTTTGATTTTTGGTACTCGACAAAGGCTTAGCAGCTTAGCAATACCAGTGGTTTCTAACAATGTTCCTTGCACAATGCTTCATGAGTAAATTGTTTTTATCAAAGCGTCCAATACCTGGTTTGGTTCAAGTGTTTGACGCTCAAAACGCGTCCCTTTTTTCGGGGCGCCTGGAAAAACCCTCAAGTGCGACTTTTCTTCCCAGTCCTTTTTGGGCACGGCGCCAACTTTGGATGTCGTGCAGGCATCGGCGCAGCCAAGTTTCGATTCATGCAAGGGAAAATTTGAAGGGATGATTCAAATCAAAACATAGATGTATAGATTCAATCTGTATTTTTTTGACATTAAACACGTACGTGTTTGCTAGCTGTGGCCAAACTCTTCTCCATTTGCCAGACTTGAAGTTGCGAAAAAGACGGAAGTGTGCTTGTTTAACTTGATTGTAGTTTGTCGGGTTGGATGCGGTCATCCTACCACAGAAAAACTGGTGCAGACCCATAGCTCTAGTGGACTAGAGCTGAATTTTGTGAAACCTGGGACTTTTTGGAGCTGCATTTTTCTCAGGCATTCGGCATTTTTTTTTGACGTCTTGTAGCTTCATGAGTTTCACGATCCGCCGTCATATGTAGATCTAGATGGATGGAACATGGAGACATCAGCTGCTACAGGAATTTAGGGGAAACCCCATGGAATTTTGATGTTTCAGGGGAGATTTTGGCCATCCGTCAAGAAGTCAACCTGACCATGGTACGTTTTTATATTTGCCAAGGCATGTATGCAGGGACCTGTCAATATCTTTGGCAGATTTTCTGGTGGTCTCTCATAAGGTTGGAAATCTTCCTAGTGTTTGGGTATTTGAATGAATTTACTATTCCTGGGAAGATGAAAGACTCCCGCATTTGTACAGCCTATTGTTCGAGAGATGAATGGGTCACCAATCACCGTTTCGGATCATTGGGGAGCCATGGTGCTCTGCTACATTTCTTCCTGTTGCAAGGTTTCAACAGACTTTGCCCATGGTGCTTCGCCTTTAAATCATCTTTCAGGTGGGCCAGGATGGGTCGCGGCTCGTTGGAAACTTTATCAAATGACTGACTCGTTACTCTCGATCATTCAACCTGGATATGGAAAATTTAAGTTATGAACAATGCCTGGAGGATAGGTGGTCGGTGGCATTTTCAAACAAAACTCACTTTTGGTGGGGTGTGTTCTACGAAGGACTCGTCATGACACTGCGCTTGGAGTCAACTTGTTCCGATGAAAAACCAACAGCTTTGACCATTGGACATACGTGAAACACTGCTAGACGTTTTCCAGCCAAAATTTCCTGAATTTGGCACCTGGTCGAGTCGCAGGAAATTTTTTGCATGCTCCAATTGTGGCAGAAATTGATATGGTTTGTAGGTAGAGATAGAGATATACAGAGGGATAGAGTCTGATAGAGATCTAGAGAAAGGAAGGTGAACCTAAACTCCTTTTGTGGGTTGACACAATCGTATTTTTAAGCACCAATGCTACGACCTGCAGGCAGCTGTAGCTATGCTTAGGCACTGGGGTCGGTAGTTTTGTTGAGGAGGTTTGGGTCGAGAGGATTTTGTTCCTCCCTGTCTTGTACCTCCAGAATGGGAACACTGGAGTCAAGGCCTCCCGAAGCGAAGCATCGCTGATGCTTGGGGAAGCCTTGCCAATTGAAAACGGATACTTCCGATTTTTCAATCCCCCGGCGGCTGCCTCCACCAGCTTTCTATTGGTTTCCGACCAAAACCATCAATACCTCGGGAAGATAAGGGGATAGGATCGTTCTAGCTGAATGATCTTAGCAGAATGCATATGCCTTTCTGAATACATGGTAAGACGTATGAATATTTGAAAGGAAAAGATGCAATTCTTCCATAGCTAGCATTGCGATTATTGTACCCAATCCTCCCTGGAGTATGGTACGAAACCATCTAGTTGATCACCTTTTGCATAGACAAATGGTTGGTTCGGGTTCAGGTTGCAGGTGCAGCTGTCCCAGAATTTCCACAACCTACTGGCAGGTTCTGTGGGTTCTGCCTCCTTCCCCTGGCGCTAGCAATCACTGCTGATCCTCCGGGGACCCGAGGGGAGCGGGTGAAGTTGAATATTTGAACGGGAGAGGTGGAAGTGAATAGCGCACATTTCCCTGGCAAAGTTGTGCGTTCAAAAGATCATCACCGCTGATCCACAGAGTTCTGACACTTGACGTTTTATCATACATGGAACAGACAAGGCAGGTATCCAGGATCGAAGTTTCTGTCAAGTGCCTATGTTGTGTTGTTCCTCTGAAAATACAATGGTCTCAAAGTGTTGGTAGGCTGTGGCCTGCCTTTTTGGTCAAATACTGTTCCAAATGGAAAAATCATGATCTTTGAACCTGTCCATGTCACATATGCCTAGAAATGTGTCAATGTCACGCGTCCTTCAAGAAGCTGAAGGTGTTGGTTGGCACTCCAAAAATGTGCAAAAAAGGTATTTGGCATCTTGGTATGGTAGTATCGGTTTGGAACATAAGATCCTTCATGAAAGGTTGAACTAGTTGGAGATACATTTAGGACAAACATGACTTTGACTGTTGCAGCTGTTGTGCAACGTAGAAGTGATAAGTTGATCCGGTGATGATCACAAGGTTTTCTCAGATAAGGGAAGATTATCTAGTTGGACGATTGAAACTTCACACTAGATGTTATATTTCTGGGAAGATGACGACGTTGCAGTGGGCAAAATGATAAACTTGGCAAGTCTCCTTGTTCTTCAAAACCTAGGAGTGGGAAATTGCCTATTACAGCTAGTTCCAAGCTTCTTTATTTGGTCTGAACAAGTCAGATGCAACACCAAATGTGTCGGTTTCTCGGCAGGAACATTGTGATCTTCGAGCCGGGAGAGTACAGCTTCAGTATTTCTTGGTCTCCTGGGAACAGCAATGACTGCGTTTTTCAGGCGGGAATGTTCGCTGAGATGCTGACTTGCGATTGATGGGCATTTTACAGCAAATGCAAAAAGTAATTGGCCTGGGGACGTCAAGGGAGTACTAGTTTGCATCGACTCATCTTATCGTCTTGACTGGCTTTACCCAAACCAGCTCATTGATCACCCATGAGTCAACAATCGGTAGATGATGTCCATTCAGAAATGGTGGCTTCAGTTGAACAATTTATCCACAAGAAATCATTTTAGTGAAAATATGCTTTGTTGGTTTTCGATCGACATGAAAAAATGGATGGCAAGATGGGTAAAAATCTGATCGTGCTTCCAATTTTCAGCAAAAAGCATCAGTGATTTGGAGTATTTGCTGCCTTGGTCCCACCTTGCCCCTGATGGGCAAGATAGCGGCCGTTTTTTTTCAAAGGGGATGGGATAGGCCCATCATAGGATTGGGATCCCAATCCTAGCGGTGAAACAATCATGGCTTACTCGGCGGGCAGAGCGTCGCCGCAAAAATCTTTAGGTCTTCGCTCTGTATTCTGTATCTATGTTTGCTTGTGACTGTGATCTGATCGGACAGCCAAAAGTGACTTTAGTTGTCTCCTTAGGTCATGGGTAGTTGTAGATTTGAAATCAAGCCAGGATCAGATATATAACTGGGATATGTGATATGACTATCTCCAAGTGTAGGTAACAACACAAGTTTTGAGTTTTGACTATGGTACATTTGGTTTGTTCCAAGGAAGTACAGATAGAACTTGATTCAGATCTTTATTGGATTGCCAACAAGCACCATTGACCCCCCAGTGGAATCAGTACTTTCCTTAGTCAAGCAAAAATTTCCAATACTTGGGACCCTACCAATTCATCATCCAATCGGTATTTTAAAAATCTCAGCACTTTTCATAAATATCCGTGTATGACCTGTGGGCCTCCACCAAAGATCAAGGAAAAAACCCCCTAAAAATCGGTTCCCCAACACAACAAAGAAATCAACCAACTCCCAGGTGATTCAAAATGCCCTTTTCATCCCCTAGTTGGAGGTCACTTAACCCCTTGAAAGGGTCACTTAACCATCCCAAAAAGGTCACTTTGAATCACCAGGTCCTTGTTTTTTTGTTTTTTGAGCCCTCATCTTTTCGAAGCTCCGAAACCTCCAGGCTTGGGAGGTGCAAGTGAGAAGTCGGACGCTGGATGGCTCCTTGGTGGGCTCATGGCGACAGCCTGCCTGCCAGGTGGGGGGGCGGTTCAGACAGTTCCCACCTTGGGTGAAAAGGGGGTCGAAGGGTAAGTTCGGAAGCATCTCAAGGTTTGGTCGCGTGGGGATTCCCAAGATGATTCTTTGTTGAAGAATTTCTTGGTGTTTTGAAACTTGACAAGTTTCCAGCCTTGGGCGAATAAACCACTTGCTGCTTCGCCCAGATTCTGATTGTTTCGCTCAACAAACGTGTTGATGTGGATTTTTTTTTGCACTTTGAAACAGCAGGGCCCATCTGTCGGAGTCAATTTCTTGGTCGCTTCGTTAATCGAATCAAAATCTAAATATTTCACTTGTTTGTTCGGAAATTACATGGAACAATTCATGGTTCATGGAGATGGCCAGCAAAAGTTTGATTTGCTGAAATTTCAGTGTTTTTTTTCCTGTTTTTTTTTCTTTGGTCTGTTGTTGTTGTTGTTGTTGTTGTTGTTGTTGTTGTTGTTGTTGTTGTTGTTGTTGTTGTTGTTGTTGTTGTTGTTGTGGTGCTGTTGCTGTTGCTGTAGCCTACCTGTAAGACCTAAGATCATGTTAGAATCCGAGAAGGTCTATGATCATCAAAAAAAGAAGCAATCGTAAAAAAAAGAAGCAATCGCAAGATTCATAGATCACAGTCCAGATGTTTCCAGATATGATCAAAATTCAACTTAACCCTTTGAAATCATCCCAGGTTTTTCAGAAATCCATCAGGTTTGAAAGCCTTCACCGAATATGTTGGGTTTTTTCTACAGAGCTCGATTTCACCCCTGAAATCGAAGGAGCTCCCTGTTTCCCGGATGGATCCAAATTGTACGGTGGGGAAGCCTTGAGGGACTGGGAACCAGAACTTCCGGTGCAAACGGGACGGGAAATCCTCTCGGAGATTCAGTGAATGTTCACATGGGTGAATGGTACAATGTTACAAGTCACTCTGATCAATGTGGGATTGGAGTTTAGTGAACATTGGATCCATGGAACAGAAACAACTATTTTGTGGAAATACTTCTTTTTCCAGCCCCACTTCTGGTTTTTTGTGACAAAATCTTCGCTGTTTTTTCAGGGATTCAATTGGCGCTTCTTGGGTCCAGCCAAGCAAGCCATCGCAGCCATCCCTGTTGCGCCCCTTGTTGTCTCACTCGTTGTTGTGCGTTGTAGGTCACATTTGATACGACTCCTGGAATTTCCCCACGGCATCCACGGATGCCCACCTCTTTATAACAGTTTATATCGATTTTCCATAGGTCCGACCATTTTTGCCAAACCATTGGACCCTGCAAGCTCTCCCGCGGTTGATTTCAGTGTTAAACTTGTAAAATACCAAGTTTTCTTTTCCGATCATCTGACATCATGAATTTCCAGCGACTGCTTGGTTTGTTGGAAGAATTTGTTCGGAGCAGATGAAAAATTCCAGATCAAATGATCAATTTGACAATTCCTTGATTTGTACACCATTTGTATTCAGTTAGTCATTGCAACTGATTCTGGTGCAAGGCTGTCATGGATTTTTTGCCAAAGAAAAAGGTTTCAGGTTGGTAGCTGAAACCGTGAAGCGACTCGCTTCAGAAAGCCAACATTGTGTTGCACTAGACCTTCACCCAATCCCACTTTTGGTTTCACATGAGGCCGTCCGGTCGACATTTAGATTCCAGCGGCTCGTTTTTGATGATTCCATGGGGTGGTCCACGACCTGTGCAGAAATTTCGCCCGTGCATTTTTCCTTCGCCGTGTTCCCGGAGGGCAGGACTAGTGTGTTCCAGGTTTGATTCAGATCCATTTCACTTAGCCAACTTCAAACCTTGCATGCAAGTGAGTATGCAATTAATGTCAAACCGAAGAGCCCACAAATGGCAACTTTTCTGAAAGAGAGCAAGCCATGAAAGAGAGCAACTTGTCCGGCACCTTGAATATGTCATGATGTTTTTGATATGCGGACGTTCAAACAGATGAACAGCATCAAGTGCAGAAAAATAGAAATGAAAAGTCACTCTGAAATCTTTCAGAAATTTTGGACCTGAGAGCTCTTTACACTTTACGAATATCGTATTTGAGGGCCTCAGTTTCCGCCTGGGGTGGCACCTCTGGCGCCTCTGGCTATGGGATTTGCTGCGCAGATCTTGTCGCACCTGCCGTCCCTTGGGATAGTTGGAGGATCAAAAAAAAGGGTTAAACTTGGAGCCTAAAATTTAAAAATGACAACTTTCCAAAAGGGAACATTTTTTTTGTTTCGGCCTTTTTTTGGTTCTTTCTTGTTCAAAACGTTGAGGTGTTTTCCACATTTGGGGATTTTAGGATTTGAAAAACTGTATCAAGTGACCGATGGTCCATCTCGGTTCCGAGTTAAAGGGTCCAATTTCTGCAGTTTGGGGTGTTTTTACGTGGATCAAGTTTCAGATTCTGACAGACCATACTGAGAGAAAAGGGGGATCCGGGGATCCGACGTGGATTTTTTTTTGGTTAAAAGAGGGCTTGATTCTGATGGATTGCCACCAACAACATGTGCATGGATTCTGAGCTCCGAAGGCATTTGGACACGCATTTTTTTGATGTTGCCGAAGGTCATCAAGGAGGTGATGTGGGGAAGGGTAGCCGGGTAGCAATTCAGCCCATACAAAAAGAAAAAGGAAAACGTCAAAGAAGTGCTTCTCTTGGGCGATTTCAATACAAGGCGTGCTTTTTCAGAAGATATCCACTCCTCTTGCAATGAATGGCTACCACCACCCCAAGATTGTGTGCTTTTCCTGTTATCCATCGTCCCAAAGGGAGGTGTTGTCTATTCTCACATCCACCCAACTGATCAAAAATTCACCAACTTCATCACAAGGGGATGGTGAAATTCTTGAGTTTCAATCCGCTGGGGCAGGTGATGCAGACAACGCAGATGAAAGCACAGCTCACCAAGCTCCTTAGACTGGTTTGATAGAAGCTATATCGCCATGAGTCATGCATATCATACTGTTATGCTGTTGAACTGATCTACAACTCTATCACCATGTCAATATTGTGTTACTGCATTATTTTTGGCTTCATTTAAGGCCGGCTATGCACCCGGGCATAAGACTGTAGTCTAGGTGTCGTCGTTGTTGTTGGTGTTGTTGTTGTTGTTGTTGCTGTAGTTGTTGTTGTTGTTGTTGTTGTTGTTGTTGTTGTTGTTGTTGTTGTTGTTGTTGTTGTTGTGGTGGCGGTGGTGGCGGTGGGCGGTGGTGGTTTGCCTGTTGTGGCTTGTGGGTTGTGGACTGTGGTTGTGGTCGTCGTCCTCGTCATCCTCAACATGCTATTCCTCCTTTGTTATCCCTTGTTCGGAGCAGCTCGGTCTGCCATTAGCCAAAAGATCCTTTGTTCGACCCCGAACGGCCATAAGAAAACCACCTCTGAAACTGGTTCCAAGACCGCTTCTTAAGCCCAAATCCTCCAGCAATTGATACGCTTGGGGAGATAGATTGGTGCCAAGACATCAATTAATTAGGGAAAGATGAGTTGTCCCTCCGGCTAAAATGGTTTGGTAATGTTTGGTATTTTAAGTTGGTTCCAGATCCTGGCTGTTTTATTGGGGTTTCATGCAAGACTACCCTTCAGCAGTTCCATATGAAAGCAGAATTCTCAAAGAGTGCATCCGGAAAGATGTTCAACAAACACATTTTTTGTTGACTTGGTGAGATGGCAAACGAAGATAAGGAATGCGGAAATGAGTCAAAGCTGTGGATATACATGGGTTCAGGATTCCCAAACGAAGGGTTCCGGCCATTCTTCACAAAGCACCATCCAGTTTTGGGGCAGTCACTCTGGGAAGAAAATACATTCTATGGTTTCTTCCATTTTTCCTATGTATGCCTCATTTTTGGTCGTTTACAAGTTTAGAACTTAAGAAATCGTACATCAAAACACCAAATTGACGACTCCCTCGACTCCCTCTGGAACTGCGGGTGCTTGAGGCTGGTGATCACGATGCTTCTGCTTCCGCTAGAGGGGCTGAGGTAGGGGCAGCAGGGTGAAACAGACCTGAAAATCTTTGGTGTTGGAATGCCTCACCTTTGTAGGCATTACTGTTGATGGTTCGGAAATCCGGCTAACCAGTTGAGGTTGGTAGTTTACAGTATCCCATTATTTACAGGCTTCAGCACCATCCCAGGTGGTTTTCTCGCCGGATTTCTGAAGCATCAACAGCAATGCCTTTTTGTGTCGACCTGGAAAGGAAGTTATGATCTATGTCCTTGTTATGGATAGGAAAGAACCCAAACCTTGGGGAAAAGATATATGACAAAACCTGAAAATTCACCTTCTGTCAATCTGTGACTTGAAGGACCTTGGAAGACTCGAAGGTGGTGTGGTGCGGGTGGATTTGTTGAATAATAACAACTCTCAGCACCTTGGATAACATGGGGAAAAAGCAGGGTCACGGAAGGGTCACTCAGTGGATGTTTTATGACTTTTTGGGGGGTTGATGCTTGGGCAATGTGGGATTGGAACCACATGTCGGAAGTGCCCCAGGTTGACCTCGAACTTTGGGTTGTTTGTCAGGAATGATAGCATGGTGTGTTCATCAGGACTCGATAGGTTCACTAGTAGTTGAAGCAATCGCTTCAAACTGGCAGGGTGACTTGCCAAGGTTCAACTAGTAGTGTTTGAGGTCCAAAAGGTTTGTGGAAGCCCACTGTTACTTGGGAAATCTTGTTTTTTTGTGGAAGCGTTTTAATTTTTTTGACTTTCCGCAATTTCCTTTGCCGTTTTTTGTCCCCAAGGTACTATGGGGTGCCTTGACTGAAATGCACCTATGGTTGGGGAGCAGAAATGATAGGGGCTGGACCTCCTAAACCGAATGCCAATCGGACATGTATCAATCATCAGCTGATTCAATCATTTGCCTTGCCAGAGGTTTTGCCAAATCTGCCTACTCTCTCTCTCTCTCTCTCTCTCTCTTTCCTTTGTTTTGAGAGCTCTAGAAGTCATTCAGGTCAGACTAGTCTTATTTTTCTTTTCGGGTGGATTACAGCAAGTTTTTTTTTTCCGATTCATGACATAGACCAGTAAGATCAACCCAAATAGTTGAAGCTTCATCAAACATATCGATGATAGACCTAGTGTAAGTTTGCAAGTCGTACAGCTACATGCAATTTGTAAACGAAACAGGTCGACCAAGCTTTGCATCGACAGTGATCCGTCACTGCCCCGTACAGCCCAAGCGTTTGTCTTTGCGTTGAACCTATTGAAGGAGTTGGACGGGCTTGAGATAATCATGGACAACACTTCGTTCTTCTCGGGTTTGATTGGGGAGGAAGCAGGATGTTGATGATGATGATGATGATGATGATGATGATGATGATGATGATGATGGCGAACAGCATCCTGCCACCTCTGAAATCGCCAAGCCCCTAAGGATTTCACGCAGCTTGGCGGCAAACCAGCGAGGGAAATGAAGATGTGAGCAGAAAACAGCCACACTTTCATCGCAAATCCAGGCGGCATCCCATTTCATCGCATTGATTTTCACCTTTCGAGGTTGGGACATCCTGGGCAACACTTCACAGCAGTCTTCGACACGGGTAGTGGGATCACCTGGGTTCCTGGCAACGAGTGCAAGAGCGACTGAGCGTGCAAGGGCGACATGGGGATGGAGGGGATGGATTGTCATTATGGAGGCTGAATTAAGAAAATATAGAACATCCATTTCCAGAGTATGATTAGACATGTAGCATTACATAATATGTATATATTATATATTTTATGTTTAAATGTGAGGAGAAAGAACAATAGAAGGAGAAGAAGAAAGAGACAATAAACGAGCAATTTATGTAAGAATAGATAGAAGCAGTATACTGGTGCTGATGTTGATGCTGCTGGAATGGATAGGAAAACAGGAATGGGGGGGCATTTGGGGTTCACCTACTCTTTTTTACCTCAGGTTCTGCAGAAACCTGAGCTAGGTGGTGGTTTCAAACATTTGTTATTTGGGAAAGATTTCCAATTTTACTAATATTTTTCAAATAGGTTGAAACCACCAACTAGTGAGGTATTTGGAAACTTTTTGTTTTTTGTTTTCTGCTTTCGGTGATTTTTTTGTGCTCAAAAATCAATCAACTTCGAGGCGATACCTGCTCAGAGCATCATCGATTCGCAGTAGATGGATCCCAAAGCTTTGAGGAGACTGAGTTGTGGTTGGTGGTTGGTTGGCTTTTTTTTTGATCTGCCATATTTGGGGGGGATGGAAAATCTCAAAATCGAAGGCTTTGTTTGGTTTGAACAGGTGTTTCATCAATCAGATGGAATTTGCTGATCTTGTTGAGTTTATATGTTTGGAAAAAATCATGTGTCATTTCTTTTTTAGGCCTTGGTTTCCCTATGTTTCGCTTGGCCTTTCTGGGCGTGTTCCAACAAAACAAACAGATGAATTTGAAAAAGTTTTTTCCAATGGAAGTTTTCAAGGCAACCCGATTCAAGATGCAATTTTGCCACGAGGAATTGGCCCCTCAACGAGCAGATGGCACCATCCACTATGGCACCGGGCAGGCCAAAGGAAGTCATTTTTCATCCAAAATGATGGCAAATGGGATCCCTGATTTGAGTTGACATTTTGCTAGCATTCGTTCTGATGATTACCTTTTTGATGGGGGATTCTGGCACCAAACTTAAGCATCATTGTTGCAATTTTGGATTCCATTTGGAAATGAGCCACTTTTTTCTGACACCTTCACATGGATTTCAAAATGCTTCCACTGATCTCAGTCGGATTCCCAAGAAACACAGATCTCAAATGTTTCAAAACCTTTTCTGAACTTACTCAATTTTTCGGATGAGAGGTGATCTAGACTCGATTTTTTCCCTAAATAAGATTTAACTAACCATATTGTTTCCCCATTGTTTTTGGCATGTTTCGCCAAAAAGCTATCGATTTTGGGATTGAATTATATGGAGTAAGCAACCCCCGAAAAAACCCTTGCCAGGTTGAATATGTTGATGGAAAGGACACCTTGACCTTCTGTGATAGTCATAGCGACCCTGGCTGCCACGGCGTTCAAGCGAAACGCCTCAAGGCGGTAGGGACCTGTGGACTTGGATGGATGTGCAAACGAAACCCAAAGAGGCAGATGAAATGAAGACTTTTTTCCATGGATTTCTAGTGGCCATGAAAAAGAAAGTTTTGAATTGAAGACCTGTCCTTTGATAGCTGATAACTATATTTCTGAAGTGAAGAAAGCACCAGCGAAGCATCCGTTTTTTTTTAAAGCATGGATTTTAGCCAGAAGGTATCGGGTTCCGAAGTCCTGAAAATGTATCTCTGTTTGTGGAGGATCTTTGATGTATGGTATGAGCATTGATGATGTTTGTGAACATTCATCCCCACTCCACTTTGGCTTCAGGCCTTTAAATGTTGCAAACGTACACAGAGTTATGTAGAAATAATTCTACAATGGATGGTCACCAGATTCGTTATGTTGTGGTATTCCTTTTTAAACATGGCCCACAGAACCTCTTGGGATTATCACCATTCTCCTTCTGAGTCGCATCCGGAATTCGGGTACTTTTTCGCGAGCGCACTAGTGGTCAGCGCTGTTAGGTCTATTTTTTGTACCGAATGATATTCAGCCACCCCTATCCCAGACAGAAAGGTATCTGTGAACACTAGTGCTGCCCGACCTATCGCCATTTCGCAGGTTCAAAGCCAACCCTTTGGCATGTCGACGAATCAGCCACTTTGGCATCTGACATGAAATCGTCCAGGAAAATGTCATGCTAGGGAACACAGAATCTTGAAAGACTTGCACCTCTAAAAGTTTCCAGCATTTTCTCAAGCATTTGGGTCCAACACGTGATGGTCTTGGCGTGCTTGGGTAGGTGAAAGCCCAGGAAACGATGGACACAGCAATCCAAGCAGTCCTAGACTCCCTTGCACAAGTGTTGGTGTGATCACTTATGTTTGGGGTGAAGACGGCGGTCAGCGACTGACTACCTGATGGCCATAACCATAGTTCACCACAACTCTTCTCTAAGTGTTTGTAGCTCGGAACATCTGGACAGGTTTCGGCACAGAGGAGTAGCTGATTCGGTTTTTCCTTTAAAGCTTCATCACCAACAGGGGAAATTTACATGTCAAATTTGTTGATGTTGCCCAGTGTTCAAGGGTTTTTTTGGTAGGTTGCCTTGTTTTCAAGTTTTGAAAGGCGAGAGTGTTTTTGTGAAAACTCATTTTGTCGGTGAAAAACGACTGAGGACAGACTATCCTTTTCGTATTCTGCCCTTTGATGGTATTTTGGGCTTGGCACCCTCCGCTAGTGGAGGCTCTGTCATGCATGCGTCGGTCCTCCCAGCTAGGGGATAGGATGGAAGGCTTGGGTTTTTTCAGATCTCGTTGCAAAAGCACTGGGGTTCACCACTGTTTGAATGTGAAGGAGATGTGTTAGCGTCACCACGTTTAACTGCCATGTCTTGGTGAATCTCCAAACTTGAGCAAAAAATCAGTCATCCCTTTTTTTTTGACTAGTAATTGTTCAATTCCACGGAGTCCATTTCTCCCAAACGAAGCTTCCGGGAAGCTGCAACCATCGGATCCAATTTACCCCAGGTTGAAGAAGAGTCATGCTTTGGATCGCAACGTCTTTGGTGTTTACCTCTCCGAGGTTGGTTTTGGTGGGTTTTCGATGGGTGTGTGTGAAAATGTGGGACCCGTGATGGTGCCATGAGATGAGGAATACCTACATCATGTAAAACGCGGTTGTTTTCGGACCTTTTTTTTCGGTTGAAACCTGGCAAGAAGTGGCCAGGAACCTCAAGGAAGTACAAGAATCTCTGGGTTTGAGGAAGAAAGATGCTCCGTCTCACTAAAAGAGAAATGGAAAGACCATTAAGAGGGATAGCAAGGTATGGCCCAAGCATCAGGAAGAGACACAAGAAGAACAAAATCAGAGAGAAGCATGAAATCCTTTGTCCCAGAGATATGCCCCCTTTGCGGAGGAGTAAGAACCTCAAGGACCTCAAGTGTATAAGTGTAAACTCTTTGGGGGAATCAACATTGAACGGATGGGATATACACGAAATTTGATGGGGATGCAAAGCTATTCTACACCTGACATAGGTTTCCTTAGACAATCCAAAGTTGCAGACATTTTCCGCTTGAATGTCGGAGTCAGATCCTCGGTTTGCTGCTCTGATTGTATTTGCTTCAAGTCATAAAGTCATTAAACTACACTTTAGACATTCACTTCTTTTTGCGTTTCATTCCTGCTAGAATTAAGGCATTTACCCAACCCACCCTTTCCACCAACAGCCTCTGAAATTTCTTGGCCCTCTAGGACACACACCGCAGTGGCAGTATCTCATTCGGCGGCATTGAGCGAGCGCACATTGCACCGAACCTCGGTTTTTTAGACGAAGAGTCTAGGGGAACAAGGTCAAACAAGTCTTGAAGTGTCAAGTTTTGATCCCCACAGTTTTTTTTAAAGGAGAATAGCAGCTTTTTGTGAGCAGGCCAGTCTTTGTCACTTTGTCTGTTTTTTTTCGAATGTCCGAATGTCGGTGTGGGGGATCTTGGTGAGTTTGCAAGTTCTTAGTTTGCAAAATCACGGCTTTTCTCCCGAGATTTGGGTAATTTCCACCCGTTTTTTTCATCTAAAAAAAGACACATTTTCTCCATCAACCCTTCGCCGTTCGGGAAGGAAGAGTCCTTTGACCTGGCACAAGATCCAGAATGACCAGGTGATTTGGACTGGACCGTGGTGATTTGCTATTTTTTTTGGGGGATGATAGTACTGGTTATATGGGGATTCTGGATTCTAATAAGCCATTGCAAAGATCTTTATGAACGAATCAGTTTTTGGTGGAATGTCAGGGTTTTGAGCGTGGAAATCCACATGGAACTTGACAATGATGATTCCCAAAAGGAATCTCCTCTTGAAAAGCGGCCCCCGCATTTTCAGGTTCTAACCAGTGAAAAAAAAACATGCAGAATTGTACAATGTGTTTTTTTTCTTGTTGGACGATTTTTTTCCCTAAACCTAAAATTTTAAAAACAACCTTTTCGAACACTCAGAACGTGAAATGATGGCATCCCTCGTTGGGATGTTGTTTTTGGTGGAGGGCATTCCAGGACTCTTCGCCTCCGCACTGTTGACAAGTGGTGTTTGGCTTCAGGGTCTAAACTCCTTTTATTGAGGATGGTCATCCCACCTTTAATAGGATTCCCTTTTATACGGGAAATCATGGGAGTTTAGACCCTAGCACATATGGATATGTTTTTTTTTGGGAGTTCTGCCGACTCTCCCCATCTTTTTGGGGCCGAAAACGACCTGCTACAGGAGTGGTCCCTTGCCATGAAAGATATCTTGGTGGATGGCAAACCTCTTCATGTCCCTTTGGCCACACTTTTGTTCTGCGCCTGGATTTTACTAGCTACCTTTTTAGCTAGTGTAATCCAAGACACTGAAATAGTGGAGGATATGAGTTGGATCTAGCTGTGTTGAGTCTGGATTCGGCCTTTGCTTGGCTTTTTCAGAAAAGATGGAAAAAAGTGGGTGATCTGAGAAAATCGTGACTGGTTGATAAGCTGATTGCTGATTTTAATTCACAGGGTGACAGGAAATGACGAAAATAAGAGGTGTAGACCTTGGTTGTGATGAAGATGCTGTGCCTTCACCCCTTCACCCCTCACCATGTGAAAACTTCCCATTTGTTTGGGAATCGACTTATCTCAATTGGAATGAAGCGAGGTCAGGGGGAGATGAATTTATGAATTTAAGGACCTGCCTATCTTGACTCTTCAAATCATACTTTGGTGTAGGACCTTAAATGGCCGCCTCTAATGGCATGTACCTGTACACCTGTACCTTGATACAGCTGTTGCCCAGCCAGGTGCACGATGATAAGTGTCTAGGATGATGAATCTTAATGCCAAGTAGATCAGCCAAAACATCCATGGTTTTGTTGAACGAGTTGAGGGTTGATATGCTTCTTTAGCAGCAGATTTGTATAGATTTGTCATGCGCCCAAATCCCTGACAATGCTCTGACAACATGTTACATGCTGCCATCACTGCAGATTTGCGATGATCGGCCCAATGGCGTGTGCCCAGCAGTGGTGGACACTGGTAGTTCCCTGATCACTGGACCCACTGGGGAGGTGGAGAAGTTGTGCCTTTGGCGTAGCAGATGGGATGGCCGGCGTCAGTGAAAATGGACAGCTGGTTGAAAATTACAAGTTGAGTAAGGGTTTTATACTTTCCCCATGGCTATATAGATGTAGAGCTGCTTTACTGCTCTGATGAATAAATATATTGTAGCCATCACCGGGTGTTCAAGGGTTACCCATACATACAAAGATATATGTACATATATGATATGATATCTTCACAGTTCATACATTACAAGCACAGACTAGACTAGAGAGAGTTACATCTTTATACGTGAATTTCAAGATAGAAGAGACACCTACACACATGCATGTAAGTCTACAAGTATATACTCATGCACATATACGACATATACACAGAGGCAAGTTTTTCAAATGGCCGTATTGAGGAAAGGTCTTTTCAGGCCATTTTCAAGGGAAGATGGGACTAGATCGATGGACGTTCGCTTGGTTTCAGTGGCCTGTGAACCGAGCATAATCCGAAGCAACATGCAACATCTTTCTTGTCCCAAATCGTGGAGTCCATCAGCAAAAAAGACAATTTCAAGTCCCAAAAATGGACCATGACAAGTTGATTCACATACTGTTTGCTGGGTTGGAAGAAATCTGGCCAACTCACCAGCGGGGATATATATCCAAACCTTCGTAAATAATGGGGATATTTACACCATATCAACCAACGATCCCAGGATTTCCCATGGCGAACCGTTCACCAAACGGAACCCCAACCATGGGTCAACCCCTTCAACCTTCCAACCGTTTTCCCTAAGGCTTAGTAAGGTGCGTTTAAAGGACGACTGCAGCAACTTAGCACCTTGGCTTCCGTTTGAAAAAGTCATGACTTCGGTCATGCCAGAAAAACTACCGTTGAAGATGAAAAAATCTCCTAACATGATTTTTTTTTAAACCAAGGTTTTATATTATATACACCATCCAACCCCGGTGGGTGGGTGGTGGTGGAACTCTTCTCATCGCCGGAAATTTCTGAAGCACTGGCACCGAGGCCAAGCTGCCGAATGTCAGTATCCGCATCGCTGACAAAGACGGTGGCCTGGAACGAAAAAAAGGGATGATGTAAGAAGACTCCACTCCAATGAAGAAACAGGGAAAGGGACAAAATCACCATTTTATAAACGGATATATATATCCATTTATAATACTTATAGTATATATCGTCTTATTTGAAAAAAAGGTGCATTTTTTCCATTGCAACTGTTTGTTTCACTGGAAGGTATCACTCTAATTGAATTTTTGAATTGAAATGCTCAACGGAAATTGGTTTGGCCAGGAAATGGGTTGGTCATGTCTTGATGTCTTTTAAGCTTAGATCCAATCCACAGATGTGAGAGATACATCTTGAAGGTAGATCGGCTTGGGAGAATCATGGCCATTGATCGATCTCAACATTTCCAGGTGAAAAGAGGTGAGTTATTTAGTGGAAACCTGTGGACCCGGTTCCGTTGCTTATTTAGGGCCTTCACCCCGGTAAAACACCCGAGGTGTGTTGACAGACTACCCCTTGACGCCAGAGGACGGGAATGAAAAATTTGGGGTTCAGCTCCGTCTGGATCGAGAGCTTAGAGAGGATTAGCATGACCCGAGATCCACTTGTCATCATCGTTGTCATTATTGTCAGTATCATTATGATGATTGTGGGCATTTGTTTCTTATTATGTTATGTTGGTAGGGGTAGGGGTGGTCCCTGTCACTACCAGGACGATACTTTCCGATTTTTTGTGATCTGATGTTATAAGTACCATGATGGTATGACGACCGGAGGGAAAGCCTCCTCGTAACTATCGTATTTCAGCAGAACCGTGGAAGTGCCATGGAAGTCACAACGTGATCAAGGTGCTAGTTTAAATGACTGGTATTCCCAACAACATTCCCGAATTGGTAGTTTCCGGATTTTTCTGGCTCATTCTTGAAATTATGGCACTGAGGGATGTGGGGGAAATGATACATTCTTGTTTGGGAGACGCCGCTGATAGGGGCCATCGCCATGATAGATAAGCAGCATATGATGAGGGATTACCACCCACTAAACCTAGGATGCAATGATGCCCATACAACACCTTCTCCCCATTCCTCCATAGGCAACCAGTCCTGGTCATTGGGACACTCTGAGATGTATAGCATAGGAGCTCACCAACTATAACTTGCAGAAAGAGCTCAGGCTCTAACCCCTGAAAGCACTCCAGATATACGAAACAGCAAAACTATTTTCAGAAAGCCGGTTGACAGGAATACACCCTGAAGAGCTTGGATGAAGTACCGCAAACCGGCAATGCAGAATACCTCAAGGACAAGTCGGACTCGTTGGTCAAAATGCAGGTCAAATGCGATAGGTTTGATCCGATGGGAGTTTCGCACCTGAATGATTTGGGTGAGTTTTATTGCCGGCCATGGAAGTGAGGATTTGGGAGGGGATGTGCTCACAACATGACCATAACGTGTCTGTACTTCAACCTGATGTTACCCTGACATGACGTGAAAGTTGAGGCCCTCAACCAGGCCATTTCAAGTTTTGGGAGATGGATTGTCCCACCATCAGATCAGCAGAAAATGAGTCCTTCCATGATTGTTTCCACTTTCCGCTGAGGCAGCTGGAAGCAGAATGCACAATTGCTGTATATGATTTGCAATCCACTCTATTGACAGGTTGAAACATTTAAGTGAGTATCAGTGCAGTGAAGAGTGTTGTTGCGCGGAGTCATGTAAAAAGACCCCTTTACAGTGTTGAGGTTGCCAAGGTGCAACTTTGACTAAATAGAAGAACGAAGAACACAACCAATAGTTGAACAGTTGAGGACTTGCATCATTTTCAACACAAAGTCTGTTCACCGGAGTGGTAGTTAATTAGCACTTGAGCCTTTTGGGTGCCTTACCTCCTGTGGTTTTTTGGGGATTGGACTGCATCCTCATTGTGACCAAAGTTGCAACATAGGGGTAGTTAAAAAGGTGAAAGGCATGCAAATCATCTAAACACCCATCTTAGCCCATATCCAAAAATGAACAAGTATTCTATATTTGAATTCCAAATGTTTAAAAAAAGCCCCCCAGGCAAGACCTGTACTTTTCATCCTGTTGACCTTGCTTGTTTTGAAGTGAAGTCACTTGTTGCAGAAGGTTGATGGTCATTGCGGATTTTCTTCTTGCATATAGCTCCCCTGTTAAAGTTAAACTATTCCTTTCTAGCAGCAACAACCCCCATTCTTTTTGATCAAACTCTTGATTCTTCTTTCGCCTCGAACTCTGTTTGATACGACTCTTCCGTTTTTATTCGTCCAAAGTCTTTCTTAATGAAAACCGTGCTTTTTCAAAAGATTTTTTTTTAAAAATACAACCCTTCCTTTTCGACAATTTTCTTTTGTATATAGCTTCTACAATATACTATCTTCCCTTTCAATCCAACTCTTCCTCTTTTAGTAAAGCTTTTCTCGTTGAAGCAATCTCTTCTTTCTTCTATCAAACTCTTCCTTTTGATCACTTCCCTTTAAACATTTCTTCTTTTGATACAATTCAAAACTAAACTCTTCGTTTTTCATCGAACTCTTCCTTTCCTTTGCAAAAAGCCTCTTCGTTTTTGATATGACTCTTCCTTTTCACAAATTCTCTTCTTTGTCTTGACAATAACAGTTTCCAAAAAGATCCTTTTTCAGTGAAACTCTTCTCTCAAAGGTCTTTTCTTCTTTACTATAGCTCCTCATGTTGATCAAACTCTTCTTTAGACAAAACCCATGCTTCCAATAAAACTCTTAATTCTTCTTTCCTTCTTGAGCACTGTTGAATTATGACCCTTCCGTACTAATCAAAATCTTTGTCTTCTCTGTCTTGACCATCTTGTACTGGTGTGCTACATTGCTGAACTATATTTAAGAGGAAAATTCAAGCCATCTAGAACCTGTCCAGAAAACTTGTGACTAGTTCTTATTTCAGAGCCATTTTGTCACAACACTAGACCCTATAGCATCTAAAAATTACAGAAGAAGAAGCACACATATTAAGAAACAAAGTTTCCGGAACAAAGGGACGGGGGGGTGGTAGGGTTACATAAATCTCTTGGGCCGTTTTTTTTTCCCATGTGAGGAATTTCCAGTGCTGGGTGGCTCTGGTGACACAGTACCAGAGGTGCGTCCTCGTTGCGATCCAGGGATGGGAGTCCCTTGGTTCTCGATGGGTCCCAGGTGACAGGTCCAGGTCTTTGGGTTTTGGTTGTTGATTTTTTGCTGCTTGGGGGCTTGGGGAGGGTTGATTAATGACGCAGTTGGAAGTCATTTCGGGGTATTTGTAACCATGTTTGATCATTAAATTCTGCTGTTCAACAGAACTTTAGCAAACATTTCAGGGGAGTCCAAGATCCAAAGATCCAATACTTTCTTCCCAGAGCCTGAAATGTAGGGAGTGGACCCATGCTGCAATGAGGAGTCACGTAGGAAGTAGTCAACAGTTCTTCAAGGAAATCCCTGTCTTTAATCGCTGATTGAGATCCTTTTGTAGAGATTTTTTCGATTGAGAATTTTTTGGGTAGGCAAAATCAATTGCAGGTATGCAGCAAAAATATCCAAGATTGCAAAACAGCATGTGGTCGGATTTTGCTACCAACCGAGTTCCGAAAATGGTTTATCCGCACTTTCATGGAAGAATGTGGAACTGACCCCGATTATTCACAGGAAAGCCCGGGTTGGAACGTCTCTTTTCAGCCACTGGCAAAACCAAACGATGTCTTTCTTACTTTTCTCCCTGTGTGGGCTCCAGAGTGTACCTAACCACTTGTGTTTTTGGAAGCATTGCGTGTATGGACTCAGGCTCCCGTCATCATACACCTGGGCAAATTATCACTACCTCAGCCGAGGTCACCCCAAAATGTGGTGGTTTCGTAAGGGTATCACCCCAGAATACCCTTAAGAACTATAGTAATTTGCTCAAAATACACCATCTAATAGAAAGTTGCAAACCTGCGAGGAATCCTTGAATACAAGAGCTTTTCAGCATGGCACATCGAAGATTAGATTTGGTTAATGCATTTTGCCAGCATCTCTGTAGCAAGCATAGCTTTTAAACGTTTGACAGCCAAGTTTTCAGTTTCTGTTTCTTGGAGCCAAGCTGTATCACTTTAAACTTCAGTTTACAACTTTCAGAATGGTGCAATAACGAAAAAAACTGGTGTCTATGATTTTGCTCACTTCACCCTAAGGTAGACATGTAGTAGCAGTGATTTAAATTTGGAAGGATCAAATGCTTCTTGAATCATCGTGTATATCAATATATTTTTTTTTACACATATCTCTATATATATATATACATAGACACAGTGTATATATAGATATATAGCTCCGTGATACCAAACGCAACAGGGAAGGTGTTTCTTCAGTGGGTTGTGCTAACACCCCAAACAGCCAAGGTCATGGACGTCCCTGGTAGGAAATGGGTGTCTTGGTGGAACATTGGAGCTGCTTCCAAAACGGAAAAATTGGAAACGTTTAAAAAACAAGTAGGGCAAGGTTGTTCCCCTTTCAGAAATTAAGTTTCTCCATTTTGTTTTGAATGAATCTATTTGATATACAAAAAACTATTTATTTTCTCAATGTAGGGCTTCTTTGGTGGGATATTTTGTAAAGATTGTGTTCCGTGGTAGGATTGTTTGCAAATCCGTAGGGAAAGGAGCCGATTTGATACAAAGTTCACCCAACAAATCATTTCAAATTCAAGGCCTTCTATTTTGAGAAAAATTCTCAGGAGTGAAAAATTCTCAGGAGTTCCCGTTTCAGACAAAATACAGTGACAAACGACTGATTAGGTCCACTTCACTAAATCTCAGAAAAAAACAATTTCTCTAAGCATTGGTCCAAAATGCCTATCAAAACCTGTGATTTCCTGAGAGTCCTTCCTGAAGATGAGAAGAGCGGTTTCCCCCGGTGCCTGAGGTGATTGGCGATACCTTTCTGAGGCAGGAAGCTGATTTCGTTGTAGGCTGAGGTGAATCTAGGCTGAGGCATGAGGGAACGGATTCTCCCAGTGGAACTTAGAGCTTTTCCTCCGGGAGTTCTGATTGGAAACTTCTGCGTGTCAGGGTAAAAATCTCTGTTGTTTTGGAGATCAGTTTGTTTTGACCAGCAAAATGTCATCGGTGCATGGAGTCAAGTATCAAGTCCGAAGATCAGAAAGCAAGAGACACAGCATCGTCGTCATCATCATCATCATCATCATCATCATCATCATCATCATCATCATCATCATCATCATCATCATCATGCATCAACGAACAAACTGCTGTGCTCCAACTGCTGTGCCTCAAAGGCGCTACTATTCTATCTACGACGACGACCGTGGCCTCGTAGGCTTTGCGAAGAGTATCCATCCTGATGAGGCGGCAACAAAAACACCGGAGAACCGGGGTGAACTTGAACACAACATCACCGCACTACATTTTTGAAGAGTTCGAACTTCCAATGTCCTAAGATTGTAGGCCTATTTTTTTTGATGGTGCTAGGTGTTTGTTTCAATGGTGAATCTTTGTTTTCTTGTTTGGTTTTGACTTGACCCTCCAAAATGAACAGATATTGAAGCTTGAATGGCAAATCCCTGAGCCTTATTCTCCAAAAAACCCAGTGAACAAGGTGAAACTTTTCGCAACGTGAACCTTGCCTCCAAAAAACATGAAACATGCCCAAGTCCTGCCTCTTACCTTTTCAGACTTTTGCCTCCGCATAATAAAGAACGGAGTATACAGCTCCTTTCTAAACGGGAGCTAAGGAGTCATTAGAAGACCTATAGCCAAATCGTAGAATTTGCAGGGCTCAAGTTGACGTTTTCCTTTGGACTGAAAAAAACCCTTCCCACACAGCTTGTCAGCGCTCTTGCCTTGTGCTGGACCTTCCTCTGTTGGCCAGCCATTTCTGGCTCAGCATTATCGCAACATAGCAACCGAGCTGGTTGCAGTGTTTTTGTGGGCTAATTCAACGCATGTGATGATGCCTGCTTTGGGATCGTTGGAGAGCAAGCCGCTCGGCCTATGAAAAGACTAGGCCCTTTTGAACGATTGGTTTAGACTGCGTGATATTGATGTGAACCTTTCTTGGCTGCGTTCCCCCAAGCTGGCCCTTTAGCCTGTGCAATCAACTCGAAACATGCTTTTCAGGCAAGATGTGTGTTCTAGCATTATATGGGGGTTTCCTAAAATGATGGTACCCCCAAAACACCCCAAAATGATCATTTTTAGTAGGAAAACCCATGGTACCACCATTTAGGAAACACCCATTTGGATCAATCATGAAAGCTTCATCTTTTCGTCATTTACCCATTTCCACCTCCACCCATTTTCGCCATCGTTTCGCCAAACCGAAGGTTGTCCCGCCGTTTCGCCCAGTCTGAGGCGCAGGTCCATTGATAAGTTGTCATTTGGGAAACATTGAAAATTCAGGAGCTGCCCCAAATTTGTTGAACAGTTCACATTTTACATATATATCTATCTATCTCTATATATATATATATATATATCTATATATGTAAAGATTTTTTTCTGACAACTGACATAGAGAAGCTTGTTGGATTTGGCTCGGATTTTCAAATTTTCCACCCGTGTATAGATTGCTGACTAGCTTCATTTGAAGACATTATAGATAGAAACCTTAGGGA
The DNA here is from genome assembly GCA_000507305.1 of Breviolum minutum Mf 1.05b.01. Lineage (NCBI taxonomy): Eukaryota > Dinophyceae > Suessiales > Symbiodiniaceae > Breviolum > Breviolum minutum. The sequence continues at coordinate 17,471 of DF243140.1, read as the reverse complement.
GAAAAAGACTGACACACTGGGTCAGCTTGTATTAGGATTTGAGGTTGATAACCATTTTATGGATAGGATACATGTTAGGATTCTGTGGACTTGGTTCCTTCTGGTGACTGTGATGCACTTAAGTCCTGGGCACAATGGGAAGGTTGTTCTGCCAAACACAAGCGTGCCCAAAACCGTTCTGGCAGACCAGAGTGACCCTAAACCTATAATCTCAAAGCGTGATCTGTTGTGAACCAACCAATATTTTGTGGACAAAGTTGTTAGCAACAAACAGAGGTTGGGAGAAGTGGATGCAGATGATTTTTGCTTACAAACAACTAAATCCAGAGACTCTTCATCTTTCCTAGTTTGGATCAATACTGTTGATGGAAGAAATCCTGAACCACCTGGGATGTAGAACACCCTGTAAATAATGGAGGAAACTACCTATCAACTGGTGCAGGATTTCTTCCATCAACAGTATGTCAATATTCCGTGTGACCCAGGATGATTGTTGGCTTTAACCTGTGCACTGTGTTTTTTTTTCACGACATCAAGTCAACCAAGTCATCTTGACCCAAGCTTTAGGGTGAGGTGAATTATGATAATCATCTTGCTGACGATCGAGTAGGCAAAAAAAAACTGACCTGCAAAGTATCCATTGGGAAGTGGATGGCCTCTCCTGTTTTTAATTTCCAGGCATTTTTTGCACGGCTGGAATGATCAACTCAGTATTATCCGAAGTGCGCATCAACTCAGAAGGTGATAATGCATAAGTTGTCGACTGCTGTGCAACCCGGACTGTTTGATATACATAAAGATTACCTTTTATTGTAGCAATCAGTACTTGTTTTTCCGATGCAGATTTTCCAATGCAGCCCGAAAAGTACTCATTCAACGTATATTTCTGTACGTGAATTCTAAACTTTTCATCAACGGCTATGGTTTTTCAAGATTTCGCGCAACGTTCTACTTTCGACCAAAGTGAAGTGACCGGTTGCTGTTGGGAGATCCATTTGAAGATGATTCTTGGGGATGGGGTCTCGGGGGGAAATCTACGGATCCAAACCAAAAAAGGCCAACGAAGTTCGCCCCACCAATTCATGCAGGCCTCAGTTGTAGTATACCCATGTTTTTGGGCACGGAGGCGACTAAGGGAGTTATTGAGCCACCAAAAAAATACCCGGGAAAACCCTTACTTTTCATTCTGCCGGTGGTTCTGATCAGGGATCCTGATTTCATGGTTTATGAAAGAATCCACCAAAAAAACTGGGTAGGATTTCATCCGCGAAAAAATGCCCTAACCAACCAGGGGCCCGTACTTTTCAGTGCTTTGCCCAGACTTCCACAAATGACACCGGCAGCATTGCCTCGAATTGGTTGGGCCCAGATCCAGAGTCTTTGGCAGGGAAACCCAACAAAAAACGGGTGGTGCTCAAGCACTTTTTTTTTTTGGCAAGATGGATGTTGCAACGATGTTGTATATACATGTAAAAATATATACTGTATATCTATATATATTTAAGATTTAGAACATGCTGGTGTTCGTTGTTCTCTGCAATCTTGATTTGCGTGAATGGGTGAAGTGCCGTTGGGTCAAGTGATGTTTGTGATGATGATGATGATGATGATGATGATGATGATGATGATGATGACGACGACGAGGACGACGACGAGGATGATGATGATGATGACGACGACGACGACGACGACGACGACGACGACGGTGATGATGACGATGACGATGACGATGATGACGATGATGATTATGATGATGATGATGACGACGATGATGACGATGAAGATGATGACGATGATGATGATGATGACGCCGATGACGATGATGAGGACAATGACGCATGCCTTTTCGATCTTTTTATTGTTGTCTTGATCTCGTCCTCGTCATTCAGGACTCTTAGGATGCGAATATGTACTAAAGAGCTCCAGCACCAAGTTGAAATTGCAGAGCTGTTCTCGGACAACTGAGGACAAAGCTTGCCAGGACTCCTGGGCTCTCCCAGGCAGGGTGCTTTTCAGGATCTCAAGTTATAGATAGTCCAACTGTATCTCCTTTCAAATGGTGGTTTTGATCAGGAATCAATGGCATTTTTTAAGCCGGTGAGTTGATATGATTCACTCAGATTGACACCCCAAAGTAGTCCTTCAGACATGTCATTTCTGGTGCTTGATCGCTTGACCAGCAACAATGTAAAATACTGTGAGTAATTGGATACATAACATCATTTGTGTTTCTTGTGTCGACCATAATATTACTAACAAGCAGATCAAATCAAAACAGACACTTGTAGGATTTTGTTCCCACTACAGTATGATTATATGTGAGATTTTGTCATATTCCATCTTTTTTCCCCAACAAATTCCCAAGAAGTGCCAAGTTGGCAAGCTTCGGTCCCAACCTTCCCAGGTACCTCCCAGAGTGATGTTTCTATGATGCTCTTGCCCCTTGTTTTCCAACAGAGAAGTTGCGGGAAGAGGAGGAATGCACCCGCGAGATATATGGGGGAAGATTTCATTTCAGATCTGCGGGAAAATTTGGATGAAACTTCCGGATGTGAAAGTTTTTGAATTTCTTTACCTGTATTCATTTCGTTCTCTTTAGGTGATGATTTTCGTTCGTCAAATCCAACCCGGGAGCGGCCAAACTGGAAAGGTGGATTCATGACAAGAAACACTTGACGACGGGTCATAGGTAACCATAAACCTTCGGAAAAGGGAAATGGTTGGTGGGGTGAGCCCCAAAAAACCCTGGACCTATGTGTAGCTGAGATTCCCTCATGTCCTCAAGCTTCATTGCTTTTAAAGCGTCAAGATATTTTGGCTATCCAACATGGACGACTTCTATCTACCGCCACGTTTTTCCATCAAATAACTATCCAGACTCAACGGTGCGAAGGTCTCACTCGACTTATTGCGTTGACGCTCACAGAAGGGGACATAATTAGATGTATATACAGGTAGATATTTCTATACATCTAGTCATATAATGTCTGTATATAATCCTCAACTTAGCAACATGTATAATGCATATAATTATATTGATGTATGTACGTTACAATATAGTATACACTGGCCGGACAAAAGTTATGCTTTTTGGAGTCTACTGCAAAGCCATTTCCCCCTCGAATCCTTTTCGTGAACGTGATTCTGGTCAGATTTCCCCCCCGGGAAAAGCTTTTTAGTATATTTAAAACTTGGTGATCATTGACCTTTCGCCACACCGATTATCCACGCAAAATGGGAATTTTCGGTGCACAGACTCCAAAAAAATGACCACAAACCTTCAAGGTTCCAGCAAGCGCGAACTTTCAAAACCTGTTGAAGTATGTCCATAGAAAAAAGGTAAACGCAATATGTGCAAAATGTGCAATCAATGTGTGCGATGATTTGCAATACATGAAACGATTCCACATATGTGGTATGTATCAGATATTCAATATTTGCAATAGAGGTAGTGCATTAACATATGTAATCTATGTCGAATGTAGAATACATAGTGTATACATATATACATGTTTATATCTGTCTAGGCCCAAAATGCAGTCTCAACAAAAACCCAACTGAACCGGTGGTCAACAGCCGTCCACCAGGTCAACGAAGCCGCCTGATGTGCCTGAACCTTCCCCCCATTGGTCGGGAGACTTGGCACGTTTGAAATAGGTTGAGACCCTTCGATGGCGCAACGCCACTCAGAAAAGGTAAGGAGCTTAGTAAGGTGATAAACCAAGACTCATGGGAGTGGCGATAGCCACTTTTCAGGTGGTATAAGTGATCCTTGTTTTGAAGGAAAATGCAATTATTTTAAGTATTACAGGGAATGCTTTATTGGTGGTGATTTTTTTTGCCAGCAAGTCTGGTAGATTTTCAGAATTTCCACAATATTTCCCAAGAAAAACATGAGCAGAAGAAGTCTCAGCTCCCGGTTTCCATGCCTTTTTTGTACGATCAGTCAAGAGTGAAAAAAATCATCTTCGGGGAAGCAACACCCTGAACACATTTTTTCACACACAAACTTAAACCCTACCACGTCTTTACCTATGCTCTGTCTTCGAGAAGACTTTGAGCAACAAAAAGAACACAAATTCGTAAAAGTTTTCCCTTTTTTTCGTTGGGAAAATGCCTTCAACCACAAGAACGCCATGCAACGTCTATTTTGGGAAAATCACAAGCGAAACAAACATTGAACATCCGCGAAGATTTTCATCTGTGATCGTCTCACTTCTACCGAGGCCTTTGCATCATCCTCAGCCTCCCAGGTCCGCTGGAAACGTTTTTCGCTGAGTTTTTTGCTAAGACCTTTTGGAAAGTTGTGGCTACTAGTACTAGTACTAGTAAGTATAGTAGT
>DF243140.1:0-12750 GCA_000507305.1 Breviolum minutum Mf 1.05b.01 | reverse complement strand
GTAGCACGTAGCACGTAGCAGTAGCACGTAGACAGTAGCGACGTAGCAGTAGCAGTAGCAGTAGCAGTAGCAGTAGCAGTAGCAGTAGCAGTAGCAGTAGCAGTAGCAGTAGCAGTAGCAGTAGCAGTAGCAGTAGCAGTAGCAGTAGCAGTAGCAGTAGCAGTAGCAGTAGCAGTAGCAGTAGCAGTAGCAGTAGCAGTAGCAGTAGCAGTAGCAGTAGCAGTAGCAGTAGCAGTAGCAGTAGCAGTAGCAGTAGCAGTAGCAGTAGCAGTAGATGTCGTCGTGGTTCTTTTTGTTGTTGTTGTTGTTGTGGTTGTTGTTGTTGTTGTTGTTGTTGTTGTTGTTGTTGTTGTTGTTGTTGTTGTTGTTGTTGTTTATGCTTATGTTTATGTTTATGTTTTTATGTTTGTGTTTGTGTTTGTGTGTATCTAGGGAGGATGGTGGGACCATGATTTGAAAGATCATGTGTTTTTGGATTTCATGCTTACAGCCCATGTTTGGCCCCCTCTTTCTACAATCCCACAAGAATCATCAAGTAGATTCTTCCAGCACTCGAACTTGCTACAATCTTTAGTATTTAGGAATTTCAATCAGGCAAGCGAAGAGTTGCAGGTGGGACGTATTTTTTGAAAGAAAAAGAGAGAACTTCCAAGAGACAGTCCTACTTGGAGGGTCATCCCAGTTAGTAAGTGGTTAGTAAGTAAGCCCCATTTATAAGCCATTTAGCCCACTTGGAAGGGGAATAACCCTACTTAGGGGACTTACTAACCATGGTTATTAACCATTTACTAAATGGGATGATCCTCCAAGTACGGTACACTCCCCAACTGGCCTCGGTTCGTCAGTTTGGAGCCTTTGTCGTCTGATGGACTGATGCAGGCGAAATATCTCACTTGGGATGGCTGCGTTTCCTAATCAGATCATTTGTTCCATTGTGAAATGGGCAAGAAGACAAACACATTTGGTCTAAGGATGAAAGAATTATTTGTACCCTTGATCCTGGAGGATAGCCCCTAAGAAGTAATGGCAATTTTTCAGGGGATGTATATTCTTAGTTTTAAAAGTCCGTGTATCAGATAATGTCTACACCAGCAGTCTTTTTTCGCAGTTCCAGGAAACGATGGGTGGTAGCTATGCGGTTTCTGCAGAGGAGCCGACTTGGGTATGAAAGATGCTTAACCTTTTACCTGCCCAACGGGTAGGCCGGGTGATACTGGTGCAGCCTTTATGGGAAGGACTTTGATATTAAAAAATAATATATATATATATATATATCCTGTACTTTTGTTGTGTATCAGTGCATGATGGGAATCCCTATGAACTAACGAAAGAACGAGAAGGAGTTCCACTGTTTGGGGCACCAGAATCCCTAAGGTGTTTCAAGGGTCGTGGAGAAGGCCTGGAAGACCCCCCGGAAAAAAAACATCCAGTTTTTCAAGGAGAACCCAAATCAGAGCCACATAATAACAACCCAGGATGCGGTTTCACAATATTTTTTTTCATCCCGAAAATTGGGAAGATGAACCCATTTTGACGAGCATATTTTTCAGATGGGTTGGTTCAACCACCACCTAGCAACTCTTGATCCAGAAATTCGCTGTTGAATTACGGGCTATGCTTCACACCCGCCATGGAACAACCGGAGTTTCCAGGACGCTCCTTCGGGGAATGAAACCTCTCAGGCCGGGGGTTTTTTCCGGGTTTTGACAGCAAAATTGGGTGACACATCATGCCATAACTCCAGGTACCCCTCTGGATACGGCCATTTATAGGAATTATATATGACACCTATTTATCCATGTATGCCTGGGGTGATAAATGTAGTTCATGATCGAAATGTATCATCAATTCCGCCAATTTTTGGTGTCGTGGCATTTGTAGTCGAATCCTTCGAAAAGGCTCCATGGGCTTGTTAGCAATAGATGAAAAACACTTCGGGTGAGACAGGGATGGATTTGGAATATGTGGAGTAGTCCATCATATTCTCAGCCAAGATGGGGGTAATTACTGACCTTTGTTTCTAAACGGAAATCGCAGATTTCCACAGGCCTAAACGGCCTTTGCAGTTCTTGACTTTTACGGATCAAGTCACGATAAGAAAGCATCCCCTGCCCTTAATCGTATAAATAGCAGTCATGTCCAGAGTTTCCAGGTTTTCCCTGAACAGTGCTTGGAATCTCAATGAGGCTATGTCCATCTGCCCCAACGTGGGCTCTTTTGGCCATCCGTTGGGACATCTCAGACGCTTTTATAACAGGTCCCACGAAACCCGCCCGTTTCAACCGGATCAGTGGATACTAAACACTAGACCACTAGACACCAATATCATATGGTTTGGGTTTGCTGGGCGCTTCAATTTATCCATCAGGTCCTGACATCCAAGCCATGCATTGACAAACTCCTGAGTTTGTCAAGACTGTCATTTACCGATTGGTGATTGTTGATGAAATGGGTGAGCTTTTTTTCAAGACTAAAAATTTTTCTATGATATGATATGTGCGGATTTACCATTGTTATACTTTCAGAATAGGAAAGGCTTTTGTCAATCTTTTGGGAGGAGCTGGTTTGTACATTCCAAGCAGGGTAGTTTTGTCAATGTTTTTGTGATCATGTTGCAAGCGTGATCGTCTTCGGCTTCTTTCGTTGGCCCTTGTCGTGCGGCGATGTTTATTTTGTGCTCGTGCTTTGCGCCAAGGTTTATTTGTGCGGCACCCTGCAAGTATTTTTGGAAGCATCTTGGCTGATCTGACAGAAGAGGGCTTCTGGTAAGGTCCGATGTTGGTGCCTCACTGTTTCACCGAAGACATTTTCGTTCCCGCGGTCAGCGGCCATTTTTTTTTTGCGGCCAAGCGAAGGGAGCCAATTTTGAAAGGCTTCGTTTTGGTGACTTTTGGGGATCACGGTTCCAAGGTTCCAAGGGAAGTTTTGGAGAGAGGAAGGTTGTGAGAAGATTATAGATTTTTGGTCGCTTATGGAAGCCGAATTTTTGGACCTCCAACATGAAGCGAGGTCCACTGTTACCTGGACTTTCATTTTTCAAGTTTTTGGAGATGCGAATCAAACAGATGGCCTAGGGATTCCATGCTTTTGAGTTGGCAAGCTTGTTTGGGGAATTCTGGGAGTCTCAGAAAGGGCAGGGGGATTCATTTTCAAGAATGTTTGGCAGTGCCCGGAAGCTCCATGAATATGAACGGAATGTAAATTATTTGCTTAGCTTTATCGAAAATAGCTAACAAAGATCATTTTACTAGAGAGGGTCAGCTCCAATAATTCTTCTATGGTCCAATGTTTTCAATATGTTTCAATCAGTGACCAAAACATGTGCTATTGCATATGTCATTTCCCCAGGAGCAGAACTTACTTGTTTTTTTTGCAGAACTGCGCCTGAAAGATAGACACAAGTCAAGTTCTAGAGAGAAAAATTAGACCTTCTGGAAGTCATTTCGGTTCCCAAAACGAAGACCGCTCTAAGGATTCGCGTATTGAAGATGTAATGCTATCAAGGTTAGGAGGATTTTTTTGCAGTTTTTGGAGGCTTCAGCAAATGTTTTTTTTTAAATCATAGGAACCATATGTCATAAGACTATATAAATGACATCACCATATCGATTGCCACTTGTCCCTACCTGAGGCGTCGAGGATGCAAGGACGATCGGATTGGAACCCCTCAACTTTAGATGGAATCAAGAGGGAGTGGAAATGGTTTTGCAATCTGATTGGTTTCAGAAGCTGTAAATGACATGATTATATATATACATATAGTTATAGTTCACTCAATTCTGACATCTCAAAAAACTTTTAACATTGAAAAGATCAAAGGTTTTTGTTGGAAAGCGGTTTCTTATATACTTATAGTAACAGTGTAACTTTCCACCTTATCCGCCAAGCGGGTGAAGATGGTTTATCATGGTGTTGCCAGACTGTTATTCTTCCTGTTTCTCTTTCAAACCAACAGACTGGCAGGGATCATTAAATTACCTATATTTTTGGGATCATAGAATGCACATGTGGGTAATTTTGAGGGATTTCCGCTATAATAGTGCCTTGCTGGGGTTGGTAAGACTCGAGGTTTTCAGATAAAATCACATCAAGAGACTCCCCAACACAGCTGCATGATGACCATGGAAGGCAATCAAAACGGCAAACGATGTTGGAAAGATTTGTAACTCAGGTTTTTTTTTGGACCTCCAGTGAAAGCAGTGTCCGCAGAATTCTTTTGGAGCTCTCAGTTGGTAAAATGCTGTTTGGTATGCCTTCGGAGTCTAGGGTCCCCAGGCCAGTCACAACTCAAGGTTTGTTTAGTTCGGGATTTCCCAAGCTTTTTTTAAAGGGTTCATTTCGTCATCCTGGTGGTTTTCCGGGGTTACGTCAACCTGGGGGCAGGATGGCAAATGTTGCATTCGCTGTCACCTCTGTCACTGGAGCAAACCAACTCGGAAGGTGACCAACAAAATGGGAGATTTTTTTCAGCTGGGAGCTGCAGTCGCGGCATCCGGACCACTGGAAGGTTCACGGAGGAGTATATTTTTTGGACGATTTTTCAGATGCGGTTTGGAAGTTATGAATTGAAAAACTCCAGTCTTTTCAGGATACATTTTTCGATACAGTAGCACCAGTAGGTTTTTTCAACTGCACGGTTTTTCCAGGTTGAGCCGCTGGAAAAACTGTACGGTGCGGCGTACTGTGTGCCTTGGATTTGCCGGTCAATCAATGCACTGAAGAAGATAGAATCAACACTTGCAGGATCGTATTGTAGCTGTAGGTACTTTCAAACAATAACATGATCAAGCTGTTAGATGCATCTAAACATCTTTTGACTCACGGTTGTGTAGTTTTTTTGCCAGAACTGGTCATAGTCCCTCTAAGGGAAATGATGCCAAGGAACCAGGTAGTCCACAGGTATCTATCGCTGAAGCCCTTGTTGCAGTCCCAGCAAACCCTACTCAATTTGAAGTTTGGATCGTCAGGTCTGGTGCAATTCCATTCAAGTCTTTGGATGATTTGGGGTCCTAAAACAGTCATCTCCGGTACAGAGAATGCAGAACCAAGCTTTACCATTTCTGTTTTCTCCATGGATAAAGTTGTTGCAACAAAAAAATGAAGGTATTATCAGATTTTTTTCGTAGACATTTGGCGAGGACTCAAAATAGATGTCACACTTTGCCGTCGGAGTATTTGGTTGGAGGTTATAGTTAATCTTGAGCTATTCTCTCTATATTTTCGCTACTTGACCATGCTGTTGATGGACAAAATCCACTGCCAGTTGAAGAGGTATAGTATAGACACTGCAAGTTCATGGAAGAACAACTGGGTCTTGCCGGGTACATCACCTATTTGTCACCTATTTGTTATATTTTTATGTCCAGGTGGACCAGGTGAATGGTGGTGTAGATGCGAGGCGGCTGTGTGGGGTTTTCACCAGATTGGATCATGGTATGGTGTCCAAGTTTTTCATGACAAAAGCCACACAGAGAAGCGAGAATCAAATTATCTCAAAGGCTCCGAGACTGGCACGACTCAGAAAACATCCCCTTGGAAATACAAAGAGCTCACCCGCAAAATGCGAAAACGCCACCAGGCACCTGATCCTGTGAAGACTCGGCAGAAATGTGAGACGTGTCAGACGTTTTGCGCATCGTCGATATGCAAATGTTGTTTCCAGTTGCCGTGCCAGATAAAGATGGGTCAAAGGCGCAATGACGAACCAGGAATTACTTTCTGGATGATTAAAGATGACCGGAAAAAACATGGAGATAAGATGGCCTCAATTTGTAGGGAGAATGGTGGAAATTTTTGGGATGGAGGGGCCCTTAGTAATCAACCAATATACACCTTATTTTTTGTGGGTATTTCTTCGGACAAAATGCCCTTTTGAGCGCCGAAAAATGTAGGCATTCAGGTCATAAGGAGAAGACCCATGACCTTGGTTATGACCTTTGGTACGGCGTCATAAGATCACCATCTTTCTTTTCTTTCAATGTTAAATGGACGGTGGAGGTGAATTTTGGAAAATCGGACCAAAAAATGCGATGATGATTCTGGTTTGAACGATTGTTTGCCCGGCCTGAATATTTCCAACAAGGTAAGTTCACGACTGATAGAGGTGATCGTAAACAGCTGAAGCTGCAGACATCGTCGCGCGGTTTCAGAGGAGATGGATGGGGCATGGCGCTTTGAGTCCAGCAGGTAGGAGCACAAAACCAATGATGGCACAACACAGTATGGAAATGTGGGCTCTGGGGATAATGCTCCGAAAATGACTTCAACATTTCAGTAAAATGGAATTCAAACGTTTTGCAGTCTTCCAACAGCCAAAATAGTTATATCTTCAACTTCATACAGAAGCCGCCAGGCTGGAGTCGTTTTTTAGACCTTTTCATCTTGATAGGGTTTACATTGCTTTGGTCACATCAGCCTGTTTGGTTTTGTCTCCTGTCAGCCACTCCACCTCTCCACACGAGAGATCTGGATCTTCCAGGGGGAGTCGTTGAAACGCGGATGGTTTTTTGCCCGTGGCCCTCCAACTCGAAGATCCGGAAACCTTTTGGGGAAGATTTCCGAAGATTTCATTCCAATTTGTGTTGTGATTTAACCTGGGGGTTGAGACGCCAGCTACAAGGAATGTGCGATGCACCATGTGGAGCATGGAGAAATTTGGTGTGCGTCTTGGATGAAGTTGCCGCAGGCCGAACTTGCTGAAGAACTTGATGTGCCATGGTCCAAGCTTTGTAGTCATTAATTTCCATATCTTATCCTCTACAGGGAGGGCTTCTTCCAATGATCCATAGGGGTTGGTTACCAAAATGTGGCATGTTTTTTGTTTTCGACCAGAAAAGCTCACTCCACCGAAAAAAGCAACATAGAGGCTACTGTTAGAAGTGCTGACGCGCCGCGCTAGCTGTTGAAATCATGATCTATCCTGTATGCATCGACATGAACGAGAGCCGGGATCCGCAGAAAGTCTAAGGCGGGATCCCTTCACCAATAGCATCTGGCAACCTTGGCAACTTTGTGAAGGGGTGTGATAACAATAAGCAACACGTGTTTTTTTCATCCCATCCCATTCTTGGTTTTAATTGTCCCTGCTTACGGAATATTGTGGATTATGGACTTGTGTATTTCACAGGAAATGCTGAAACGTGAAGTGATCAACTAATCAATGACTTTCAAAAACATATTCAGCTACCTTGATGGGTTTTGCCAAGTTTGGACCTTGCCTCAAGTTTGCACAGGGGCGGCGGCGACACAAACACATCATCCCCCAGAAACCCAGGGTCATGTGGTGTGGCAAAGATGACCAGCGACTCATCAAACAGGACTCTATTTACCATTGCTGTAGCCCAATGCTTGTTCTCCAATGAACCACCTTGCACGTTTCTACAATATTCCCGTATAGATAGATGATAGATGCATACACCAGACGATCGTGGAAGTTGGAAGTTGGCTGCGGTCCTTTTAGAAGTGTCCATCTCAATTCTGGGGCAGTCTATTTCTGTTTTGCGATTTTTGTCTTTACAACCCAGAACGGCACCAGAACATACCAGAACCCTCGTATCCAAAAGATACGCATAAGTAGAACACCTACTGTTCTTTGTTGGAAAGCCGCATTATTTTTCAATGCTGTTCGCATGGTTTCAGATCATTTTGCGGTTCCAGATTTGTTTTGCGTCGCTGGTCACATTTGATTTGATAGATTCAGCCAATGCGCAATTGCCATTTCACATTTTGAGGCCTCATCGTAGGACGCTTTGTTCTAAATGTTTTCTCAACATCGCAGATCAAAGGAATATGCAACAAGAACCCCTTTCGCGTCGTAAGTGGATCCAATCTGTCCCACGGCTGGAGCTTTTGCGCTTTGGCTGTTTCTCAAGGAAAATTTCCCAAGCAGCCAGAACATGTGCTGTCACTGAGCTTGGACCTACGAAACTTGTATTTTGTGGCGTCCTTTTTCGGAAGGGGTCGCCTCTGGGATGTTGGGCATGGTCCAAAAACCCACATTTCGCAGTCAGTATCTTTACCAACACAATGTGACAACTTGACATCCTTGACCCCAAAACTCTAAGACCCCTGCAGCTCCACCAGACTTTCATCTTTTGTGCAAAACTTGGGGGATAAGCTGCAGCAGGTTGCCATCACACATCGGCATTCCACAGGGTGCAGTGGGGGGGCAACAATCCCGGGGAACTTCCAGGGGGCAAGAACGCCTGGAATTGCGGAAGATCCTAGGATTTGGTTGCTTACCTTCTCAGCAAATGGGATTCTTGAAACGCCAAAGGCACACAACACACCGTAGAACGATCCCCCTGGAAGTCGCAAGCAGCGAAGTTTCTTCCTGGCCGCCGAAAAAACACTCAGAAGGTGTTGAAGCGCACCGGATTCTAAAAGTTTGATCTGCCAATCTGCACTTTTGGAATCTTTTTGGTTATTCCAGGAAATCAAGAATACAAAGTGGAATGATTCACTTGGCCAATTTTTTTGAGAATTATAGTTCCCAAAACCACTCACTTCATGCCTCGAAGTCCCAGGGGTTTGACGTTTCAGCAGCCCTCTTTCTGTTGGACCGGCTACATTGTTTGTAAGGTTGGTAAATTGCCAACGGGAGTTGTAACGCTGGTGACCAGAAGGACCAGTCTCCATGGTCCATTCAACTCCACAAAAAAAGGAATCAATTGAAACTGCTCCCAGGGATTTCAGCCATAGTCTGCAAGTCTATGTTGATATTAGATTTATATGAAATACAGTGTGACATGATTCATTTTACATGATTCTATGATATCACGAAAAAAATCCATGGTTATGGAAGAGGCACATGATCATTTGAACGTTTTTGGGGCAGTAGGAGTTGAAGAACCAACGCGCATCTGGTTCTGACCACCAGTGAAAACCGCAGAGTTGTCATGTGTGGAGCCCATGCAACTGGATCGCTGCAGAAATGTCTCGTGTGTAGTCTTCCAACTCGTTTCTTTAAACCGGCAGATGCTGAAACTCAGGGCGCCAGTGCCAGATGCTGGTTTACCGGTTGGACGGCTAGTTATCGCAGTTCCGCGTGTTGCAAGCAACATGAAAAACTTCTTGAACCTCAGTGAAGAAATTCTTCTGAAGTTTCTATCGGAACGACAAGCCAACACCCTCGATGACAAACCATCCAAGACCGGTAAGACCCAATACTCTATGACCTTTGTTAAAGGTCTGGCAACAAAAATCCGAGCCTACGATCTGTCGATGGTTACCGCCCTTGTGTGAGCATGTGTATATAGGTCTCTTGGGGTCTTTCCGGATGTCATTTCTCGCAAAAATGGGAATCCTCACAAGATGAAGCTCGTTGTTTCCTTTTACATGCATGATTGAAATATTTACATGCATGATTGAAATATATTATCACTGCAATTTTTTTCACCAATTAACCATTTCCCAACGAGCCTTTTCTTTGAAACTGGGTTTTGGCACGTTGACGTGAGTGCTTTTAATTGTGCCATTTCAGGCAGTGAGCACCTCTGGCACCGAAGCAAGAGCAGGCAAGGGCGTGTAGGACTGGAAGGGAATGATTTCGGAGTGGTCCTGAAAAAAAGGCAGAGAAAAAGTTTGAACTCAAGGTATTTCTCTCGCCAAACGAAGTGCACTGCGCAGGCAACAAGAAAAACAACAACAACAACAACAACAACAACAACAACAACAACAACAACAACAACAACAACAACAACAACAACAACAACAACAACAACAACACACACACACACACACACACACACACACACAACAACAACAACAACAACAACAACAACAACAACAACAACAACAACAACAACAACACCACAGGCCTGTGACATCGACAGCAATAGCAATCGCAATCACCGTGGTATCAACCTCCCAGATACAACGGGCACCTCCCCATCGGAGTTGAAGAAAGAGGCGCAGGCCTCCGCACGACTTGGGGGTTATTTCTTGCTGGGGGTCAAGGAGATTTGGGGACCAATGACGTGTAAAGAGTTTACATCATCATTACTTGACCAGAGAGGTCGTTTGCAAGTAAAGGAGGATGTCAACATTTCGATTCCAAGTTCATCTTGGTAAATGATAGCCACATCATGGCCGACGTCACCCGCAGATGGTTTTAAGTAGGGGAAGTCTGGCGATTTTTGTTCACCAAGGTGTAATATATAAATCTTGTGATTTGCCCAAGTACTACAAAGGTTACTAGGGAAGGTTCAAATGAAGGGGCTCGGTCAAGACATGCCGTATTTTTGGCTTTCCAAACACGCGGAATGGAAGGGATTTTCGGCTGCAATGGCTTGTTGCTTTGGTTTGCAGCAAGTTAATCTGGATGAATTCACGGTTGGCAACCGTTTTGAGGATCGTTCTTGACTCCCGTTACGTCTGAAAGTAAACCAGGACGTTTCATGATGTAAAGAGACCTCTACATAGGCAGTCCGGTGCTCCTTCTCAACTGTTGACCGTTTAGACAGATCAACACCATTAGTGCATCACCCATGCTAGGCCATGCTCTTCCCCTGGGCATTACCACCCTGTTGGAGACGGAGCAAGCAGGCCTTGCAGTAAGCGGGGCTGTTTTGGGCGTGGAAGTATCGGTGCAAATGGATTCGAGATTGATCTGGAAATGGAATCGATACCGTGGTGTGTAAAGAGCAACACTAACACTGGATGGTGGTTTCAAATATTTTGTATTTTCACCCCTATTTGAGGGTTCATGATCCAATTTGACGAGCATATTTTTCAAATGGGTTGGTTCAACCACCAACTAGAACAACATTGGAAAGCTTATGACCTCCAGGGTGGCAGGGTCATTTGGTGAACTGAGTGAACTGAGTGAACTGAGTCGTCTATGCGGTCATGTTCCCAGGGTCCCCAACGGACCGATTTGGGTCAAATCCATGATGCTCTCAAACCCAAAAAAAAAATCCAAGTCCCGGGTCCACTAAGCTGAAAAAAAACCCATGAAGCTACTATAAACAAAACAAACATTACGAACCTAAAAAAAAAAGATGTTGCTCTAGACCTTCCAATTTTTCAATTTCTTCAGCTCCGAATTTTGCGGGGCGAAACTACCCTTGGAGGTGCTGACTGCCGATAAAAAATCACTTTGCGCAGTAGGTTGAAGGAAGATGGTTGAGACTGCATCGCCAGAGACCATTTTTAAAAAGACATTGTCACAGAAGGGGACACCTTTGGCCATATTTTGCCCGGATCCATTTGTGTCTTCTGGCAAATTGTGTTTCCTTCTTTTTGTTTCCCCTTTTTTTTTGCCAGGTTCCATCGCCGAAGAGTGCGTCAATGAAGCACTTCTTCTGAAGGTCGCATGGCACTGCGGCTTGAGAACTGGAGGTGTTCAGAAAAGAAGGGGGCTTTGTTCCGCGCGCGGGGGTGCTTCATAGCCAAAAAAGTCGGTCCTGATGGATTTTGACGAATGGGATTCTTGATGTGATCAAGGAGGGCTTTGAAGAAAGGTACAGTAGTAGATACAGACATTGAGAACAAAAACTCAAACCAAGGTTGCAAAGTTCTTCCTTTCAACAAAAACAACAAAAAGAACGGGTTTGAACGACAAATATTGTTGGTTTTGGGTGTGGATTGTTTTCACCTATTCAACGATTCATTATGGGCCATAGGCATTTTAACAGGACCAAGTATCTACTAGATTACTAGATTTACAAGGATCCAAGATGACAAGAGGGCATCAAACAAGTTGCAAATAAAGGAAAACAGCAACAGTGTTCCCACCAATGGTTCTTACCCCCCCAAAAAACATAGCCATTGATGCTTCATTTTCCAGCACGAAGTTTTTCTTTTAGACTCACAGGAGTGGGAAAAAATATGTTCCAACAACCAACTAGTACCCTAGCATAGAAAAGATGGCTCAAGAAGTTTCCAGCTTATTTAGATAAGGCCTCTTCATTTCGAAGCTGACGCAACAAAAAACAAGTTGAGATTTTGAATTTAGATGGATGAACAAACAGCGCAGTGTGTTAGGAAAAACATGGATGGAAAGGTAGACCTAGGCCTGATTTGATATAATACATATACATGGTATCTTTGTATANACAACCACAACAACAACAACCACAACAACAACAACAACAACAACAACAACAACAACAACAACCATAACCACAACCATAACCACAACCATAACCACAACCATAACCACAACCACAACAACAACATCAACAACAACAACAACAACAACAAATACAAACAGGAACACACATACAAATACAACACCAACAACAACAAGAACAACAAATACAAATACAAATACAACAACAAGAACAACATCAACAACATCAACAACATCAACAACATCAACAACATCAACAACAACAGTAACATCAACAACAACAACCACCACAACAGATACAACAGCAACCGCAGCAGCAACAGCAGCAGCTACAACAACATCAGCAACAACCAAGACCATATCCACAACAACAACAACAACATCATTATCGTCATCATCATCATCATCATCAACAACAACAACAATCACCGCAACCACAACCACAACCACAACCACAACAACAGCAACAATACCAACAACAACCACAACCACAACCACAACAACAACAACCACAACAACAGCAACAATATCAACCACAACCACAACCACAACCACAACAACAACAACCACAACCACAACCACAACCACAACCACAACCACAACAACAGCAACAATATCAACAACCACAACCACAACCACAACCACAACAACAACAACAACCACAACAACAACGACAA
>DF243139.1:27088-45289 GCA_000507305.1 Breviolum minutum Mf 1.05b.01 | reverse complement strand
GTTCAAGTCCAAAGAATGTCATCATGGGCGAACGTGCGGGTTGGCGCGAACATGTAATATAAGAATATGTGAGCCTGGTGATTCAAAGTGACCTTTTTGGGATGGTTAAGTGACCCTTTCAAGGGGTTCAGTGACCTCCAACTAGAGTATGCTACCGATTTGCCACTTTGATATTACAGTGGCTTGAACATTTGTAGTGAGGCCTCTTTTGAATCGTCGTCCTGTCACATAATGCTTGGCATTTTTTTCACTGAACATCCGCTATCATTAAAAGTCAACATCCATGGCATGGCATGAAGTGCCCATAGTAACTTCAATGAATGAACTTGTGTTTACCATCCCAGCCGACTGGTCTGGATGTGGTTATCTGGGGAAAGGAATTTCCTCATCTGGGAGCAAGTATTTGGGATACCACGTAATTACCTTTGGGGGTCCCTAACACAATCATGCAACATCACTGTTTCTGATATCACCAAATAAAAGGCTGTGGCCCATTGACCCGATGCAATCTTAGATCAACATGGATCCAGAATACATGGAGCTCAAAAGGTGATTCTAATATACGTCCAGTGGATCTCCAAGCCAATTAATTACAGGCTTCGAAACCATTTCACTTCGACATTTGGATCATGTACGGGTATTACTATCCACATGTCAATCGACAATTCCTTTTGGCCTAGATTGACTTTCGTTCATCGACTGAGGGATCAAAAGCTCCACCTATTCCCCCCTTAAAAACGGGGATTGGCTTGATGGACAAAAACGATTGAAACGAGCTCGGAAAACATTGGAAAACTGAATAAGCACCAACTAAATTTAAACATGTGAAGAATGGTGTCCATCAATCAGAATGAATTTATAGACTGACTGTTGAGGTGACAAATGTTGAAAAGGTTTCGAATCTCCTCGTGCTGCATGGAACAACAACAACAACGACAACAACAACAACAACAACAACAACAACAGTAACAGTGCGACCATTCCTTCCAGCAAGTCTCAGCGGGTGAAGCCCATTTGCCTATGTAGAACGGCTTTGGCTCTAGCAAGTAGATTCCAGCATCAATGGTCTCAATACGCCTAACGGCCAAGTGAGAGATGAGCTTAGAAAGGTTGAAACATGCAGCCAGGCATTTGAGATTTGCACGGTTTTCATTGAAAATCAGTCAACTACCAGTAGTACCGCACAAGGCGGTGGCGGAAGTTTCAAGAATAGGAAACGTATAGGAGAGATTGATTGCTGTGAGTGACGGATGTCAGAGCAAAAACATTGACCAACTGACTAACTAGCTAGCTGACTTGACTGTCTGATTAACTGAGTAATTGCCTAAGTGATCGACCTATTGACTGACTGACTGACTGACTAACTGACTGACTGACTGACTGACTGACTGATTGATTGATTGATTGATTGATTGACTGGTTGATTGACTGGTTGATTGACTGACTGACTGACTGACTGACTAATTCATTGACTGGTTGACTGGTTGACTAACTGACTGACTGACTGACTGACTGATTGATTGATTGTTTGATTGATTAACTGACTAATTGACTAGCTGACTGACTAACTAACGAACTGACTAACTAGCCAACTGACTAAGTGACGAACTGACTGATTGACTAACTGACTAACTTACTACCTGACTAATTTTTCGACATGAGAACGTCAAAAAGTGCTCCGAAACTGACGTGCTTTGTACATTTTCACTTCCAAATGTGCTTTTCGCCACAGCGGCGTACAATTTTTCAACATCTGAACTTCAAAAAGTGCTCCCGGACCCTCAGTTTTTTAACATTTTCACTTTTGAATGTGCTTTTCGCCACAGCAGCGTACAATTTTTCAACATCTGAACTTCAAAAAGTGCTCCCGGACTGTCAGTTTTTTAACATTTTCACTTTTGAATGTGCTTTTCGCCACAGCAGCGTACAATTTTTCGACATCTCAACTTCAAAAAGTACTCGGAGCACCTCATGTTTTGTACATTTTCACTTCAAAATGTGCTTTTCGCCACAGCGGCGTGCAATTTTTGATGTCTCTTCTCACCACCTACCTCCGCACCCGCCGCTTTAACAGGCCTACTTTTCGACTGACCCGACACACGAATCCTCGAGAAAACACAGCATTTCGCGACTTCTCTAACATTTGGCGCGGATGTATCTTCTTTCTTCTGACTTTCGCGCTATTGCATCTTCTTCCTTCCGACTTGACTGCTTGTCTCATGTGCTTTTCAACTCTCCATATTGTCGGAAGTTTGCTATTTAAACTTCCTTCGACCATAGAATATCTACACATTAACCAGAGCAATCCATTCTTTCTTGATCTGGGACACTTATGATATGGCGTAGAAGGGATCTTTTGAAGGCATTCCGAATGAAGAGATGGAAAAAACAATTCTGGGACCTTGCGTCAGGGCCAGTTTGACTCTTCATGTCATCCATTTGTGGTTATAGAAGATCCTATCTTTCCATGGTGCATAAAACTCATAAAACGGCTTGTTGTTGAAAACAAGCTCCGAGACTCCAAGGTCGAGACAAGCTATAGGTATTTCACTCTCATTGACATATACGTAGTACTACGATTTCATGTAAGAAAGCGACCCATACAGTAGCTTGTTGCCACGTTTGCGAATCGCAACAAGCTATAGGCCAGTAAAGTGGGAGCACCGAAAAGCATTAAGACATTGATAAGGACATTCTAAAAGTTATATACCTTTCAAGAATTTCAAGGCGTCCTCAAAACAAGATCAGAAAACCACACATCAAATCTCTGGTTGAAAGCAAACACAAAGAAACTCCTCTGAAATCTGACGGTAACAAATCCAATAATATACAAATCTACCTCAATGCATCGAATGCACCACACGGATTGAGATCCACCAACACTTTTGCAGAGGATTTCTCTCCTAAGCCATGGTGAAATTTCACAAAACAAGTCGCCACAAGGGGAATGGTCATCCTTTTTGTTCAAAAGAATCTTGGATTCTTATGATGAACATTGTGTTTGTAGCCCTTGGGTTCATGATATTTCACCATTCTAATCCAGATTTCATTCTTGTTTACGACATTTTTCCATGTCCACCACTCATCTAGATGAACATTTGGATTCATGACCACCACCTGTGATATTTCAAAGAACCCGAAGAACTGGGGAAATCTCTCCCGCTTCACCTGGCTTTACCCTGTTGCAATCGCAAGCGAAGATCATCCGCCTGCCATGGGAATTCCAAATATCTTCCTTTCAGGGAACCTTCGGCAGAACAAAACATATAAATAATATACTCACCGGAACATATGACTAGAGGGATTTCATTAGTGTGTTCAGCAAGCTTATAAACTTCATATGTATAAAACTATGACTTCACTTTATGACAGAAATTCTGAGGAATATATTATATAATTGTTACACTCCGAAAAACTAACATAGCACCTACCAAGAGGCTTTCCCAAAAAGAAAACTCATCTTCCAACCCTAGTGTTTCAGGTGACTTTTTTTTAATTCCAGGAGTAGTAGACCTACTGTTGATGGGAGAAATCCCAAACAACCACCTGGAATGGTTAAGTTGAAACCTTGTAAATAAAGGTAGATTCTCCATATGGGTGTTTCCGAAAATAGTGTACCCCCAAAACACCCCAAAATGATCATTTTTAGTAGGAAAACCCATGGTTGTGGGTACCACCGTTTTAGGAAACCCCCATATCAACTGGTGCAGGATTTCTTCCATCAACTGCTTCGATAGACCAAACTTTGACCTTGGAAGAGTCTTCTGACCACCAACATCTCTGTGGCTTTCCGGTTGGTTGCTCTGACATTTGCCCATTAATTGCAAAGATATACTTAATTGTCATAACGTATTACTTATAATTACAACGTACTACAACATAACCCAAGAACTCAAGTGTTCTTTCACACTTATCCTATATTGATGCATTCATCATCCAGAACAATTGATGACCTTATGAACTGTCAGAGTCTCAAAGGAACACCCCCGAAAAAACAGAACGAGGTGGTGGTCTCAAGCCACCTTTTTGGAGCCTCATTTAAGCACCAAGCAAGCAACAAATGCTTGAAACCTCCCTCTCTGTGTCTCTAAAAATCCAAGACAAACAGAAGCAGGTGTGGTGTTCAAGCCACCCAAATTTGATCTTTCCCTCCACAGTTTCACGGTGAGAATGTGATGATATGATCACATATCGGTATGTCTCAAAATTAGGCATCCCCCCAAAAGACAGTTGAAGTTGTTGATTTTAGTGCCTTGTTTTTTAAGGGAGCAAAACATGGCAAAACAATGTTGAGGAGACCCTATCTACATGGTGTGTAAACAAGAAGTAGCGACAACTCAATTCAGGTTGGTGGTTAACCGGTTAACCACCTTAAACGCAGACCCCCAAGAAAAACAAAACTGTTCCTGCAGAATTCCTGGATAAAAAGGTTGACCACAAGTAATTCTGAACCAAGAAGTTCTTGGTTGAATATAGTATCAAATTGGTCAATATATATATATATAATTTTTTCCCACGTGTTTAAAATAATCATCATATCAACCCCCCCCCCAAAAAAAAAAAACGTGGAAGAATCAAGTGCCAAAAAAATGTCTCCCTTTCACATTTCTCCCCCCCTTTTTCGCCTCGGAGGGGTCGATCAAGCAGGCACTGGCGAAGTCGTGTAACCTGGCATGAATTTCATCTTTGGTGTCTCATGTTGAAAGACACTTTGGAAACCCCTGCATTTGAACAAGATGGTGAATATACCAAGGGGTGATAGTTGGCTGTAGTTAATGAAGCTCTAAAAGTCTGGAAGTAACAGTTGGTATTTTGTCTGTGATTCTCCATCCCAGATGTTGAAGCTGCATGCAGGTCAACCTATCCTTCCTGTGGATCGATCTAAGTGTCCCCACACAAAGCCTGGCATCTCAGCTTCAAGACAAGCCTCGGTTGTTTCAAATGAACGGATGCATCTCCTGGGAGGGGTTTTCAAGCATATTGACCAACAAATACCTGTATAAATCTGTATAACTACCTGGAACCCAAATGACCCTGGTTTTGATTGCAAAAAGGCCTTCTTTTGGAGGGTTCAACCCCCCAAAAACAAAGGACAAACAGGTTCCAGTTATGTATAAAGAAGGCATATAAAGTGTTTCTAGTATGCTTCCGGTCATGTTACATATATATATATATAATATATATATATGGTACATGTCCCAACACCATTTGTCAAGTCTACACATGATCCAAGGATTGCTAGGCACCCTGACCCGTTGGCATGCTTCCAGGGTCGCCTTCTGGGAAGGGAGTTAACCCCAAGGTATGGTGCAACAACGCTCCAATACAGTTCGAAGGGCATTTTTCCAATTGATGACCTCACATTTGATAAAAATTGTACACCTCCCATGTGTAGGGATTTCTTACATTGGGTCTTTCGAAGATGAGCAAAAGTGGTTGGAATCATGCCCGAATTTACCAAGAAAAAATGAAACAACTATATATATATAGTATATCTCGGTGGGCTTTAGATTTCGCTCAGCTACAACTGATGTGACTGATGTATCATCACTTGGCGAAGTTTAACACAACTCTTGGCAGTATGAACCAGGTCATGTCGTTCCCCGACTAGGATCGGGTGACATCTGAAAATCATTTAAACCAATATTGGGATTGTTTTGGAGGTAGTTTCTGATTACAGACGACTTCAGAATTCCTCGTTAGTTGGATCGGAACTGGAAATTCTCCACCAACCTTCAGAATTTCAAACAGGTCACAGCGGTCAACACAAGGAAACAATCTAGACACTCGCACCGGGAGAGTTCCAAGAATAGCAATTGCAGTTGTTCCCGAAGTAGTTCCCCATATTGCCCCTGTTCCAAATCTACAATATCGAATCGGTATATAAGGTGCAAGTTCATCGTCATATACCACTGCTATATTATTCATAAGTTGGAACTTCACCATCCGGCCGTCGGGCCACACCGAGCCCATGTCACCTCTGGATATTCATCACCCAACGGCAGGCAAAGAACATCTCCTATGAACAACGTTTTGAAAAAAACAACGGGATGATGAATAGGTAAATCCTGATGGCTCATGTAAAAATGATACATCATGGAAACGAAAACCCCTGCTTGTTATGAATTTCAAATCAAAGAATTTAACCAACGCTTTTTTGTTTGGAAGTGGCCAGAAGGCGCTAGCAGCGCGATGGTGTTGAGGAAAATCCCGTGAAGATGGACAATCACTGAATCATGCACATTTGATCATGTTTCTAAAGATGTCTTCGGGTTTTTCTAGTGCCAGCCCAGAAGAATAACAAACACTATGACACAAACAAAAGGAAAGAAGCTCTACGTGTATATATATATATATACATACATATAATCCGTCCGAACCAGCGAAGCGATGCAAAGCCCTTTGCTATGCAGGTTTCCCAGACCTGATGAAGCTTATAGAGCATCTAAACATACTTGTGTGGTCTTGCGCGGATATGATATATGCATATATAATATATAAATATATATACATGTATACAATAGATATGAAGATAGGTGAAGAGCTCTGATATTCAACGCATTAATATGACCATTCAAATTTCCTGATCTCCCCATATCAAATATCATCTTCTAGGGCGTCGTGTAAGGTGGTTCTACTTATACTTTGCCCAACTGGACCGACCGCATCTATCGTTATCATCACAAGGAAATTTCCACCAATTCAGCCTTGTGGCAACTGCCATTTTAAACTAACATATTCAAACAGCCTTTACTGTGTGAAACGCCCAATAATTGCTGCTTTGTGTGAACCAAAACTCCATTTCCACACCACTGTTTTAAAGATCTCCCAGTCAATTTTGGAGGGAGATTTTTCCCATGTCCCAAGTCATAGTGAAGAATCCTACGCTGCCCCTGGCTGCCACCCGGCCCCGCACAAAAAAGACCTCCGCCCCTAAATTTGTTGGTCCCTTAATCGGGAATTCTTCTAGACAGAGTCCTAACGAAACAAACAACATGATTATCGGATATTCAACAGGATGATCCTGTTTTCAAACATCCTGAAAGGTAATAAGGTTTTACGGTCTCCTTTGAGACAGTGCCTGTTTTACCGTAAATGCATGGTCATTGCACCATAGTTATAAGGAACTCCACATTGATTGCCAAAAGGCTTGCCTTTTTTGAAGCATGCGGAACGTCGCCGAACATCAGTTTTTGCCATCTAGTATTACAGCTGTAATTTCACACTGCAATACTTCATGAGCTTTCTCCATCTACTCACAGTGACCAGGATTCTTAGGAATGTTTTGGCAAACGCTCCCAAGCTTAACCCATCTTCGACTGTCCTGAAGCTTGAAAAGGACCCACCTCAAGTCGCATTTCGGAGGTCCCCACCACCGAAGAGAAACCACCAGGTCCCCAAGCATCATAGGCAAATTGCGGGTGTGTTCAATTGATCTTGGTCATAACTTCCAATTTCACCCACTCAAATTGTCCCAAAAATGCATTTTGAATCATTTCTTTGTACCTTCCAAATGGATCCGTATGGTATCACATAATTAAAAAACAAACATGTGGTCATTCACAATCCTGATGTTGACCCTCAGAGACAAAAAGCATCCTGACTTCGTTTCAGGGAAAAAGGTCAAAAGTGGTTCACTTACAAATATCAAGATACCATAAAATACCTCTATCACCCATACCAATCATCAATCATCCATATCTTTCCAAGGAGCAGGGTCGACACATTGCCATGTTCCGCACAAGCGCACCTGATTGTGTTAACATGATCTTGACCCTACTGTCCCCTCCCGAATCGTCAATTCTGTGGATGTGACATCCGGATACTTTTAAATCAAACTTCCAAGAACAAAAAAAACAGTTCAATTAACAATTGCAGCCACCCACACAAAACAAACAAAAAGGCTTCTTCCACCTGGTAGGTCGATTCTGGACCACCTTTGAAATCTGGTTCCAATATGGTTCAACATTGAATTGAATCACATTATTCATATATTCTGAGTGACTAGCGGATGACATTTTCACCAACTTCAGCGACTCTGGAATCTTAAAAGTACCACCCTTGGGGGGGTAATGGGGGAAATCCACGTGGATGAAATCTTGCCCGAACGAGAATATATGAAAAGCATATAAAGTTCTTCCAAACCCAAATAAACTTAGTTCACATATGTATAGAATATCATATGATTCTGCTGGTCTAAGAAAAAACCAACATATGATCTATATCATAAATAATCAACGTCTTATTGATGCATATTCAAAAAAAGACACATAGATTCTATGATATCATCTTCAAAAGATCAAATACAATGCGGTCTAACAATCTTGAGCGAGGCTCCGGACCTCCTGCGCCACATAGAGAACTGTATTCGGGTAGCCTGCCATGGGCCGCGCCAAAATACTGTATTATTGAGTAACCCAAAACAAAAAGATATATATATATATATGCATATAAATATATATATATATATGCACAAAACATTGAAGATATGATATAAAAACATATGTGTGTACCAAAATCAACTTGTAAATATCACCTGAATTGACATATGTCATCTTATTTCAATCAAACAATGCTTACCCCCCCAATTACACATCAATGACATTCAATGACCCAATTCTTCCCAAACAGCAACCCAGCTCAGTCGTGGTTCAATTTACATTATCTCCGTAGCCTTCTAATGAAACCAGCCGTATCTAGGAAAAAGGATTAACACCAACATCAACAAAGCCAGCAGCCACACAAGCAACAACAGCAGCAGCAAAAATAAGTCACCACCAGCCCATCAACAACAACAACAACAACAACAACCACAACAAAAAGAAGACGAAACATGTCTAGCAATTCTGATGGGCTCCGAGCCAGAACGTTGTCGCATCAACAGGCCCTGGAGTGCCATTGGTGCCAACTTCATTGGGTGTTTGCCAGTCTAAGTTGCTATGACGTATGACATACGTTGTGCCGTTTGATGATTGAAAACCGGGTGGTCAACCGTTTGGAATGGTGTAAACCATGGGTGAATGCATTTCAGGGATTGGATTTTATCGACTTAATGATGTTTTTTTCGCGTATCGACTATCCATGTTGAATTTTGTTGGTGTCTCCCTCTTCCTGACCTAGGCTTTTCCAAGAGGAACAAGGGTCACGTCGGGCACGATGTGTGTCACATAACTGGAGCAATCTCACCATATTTTGAACATTGATAACATCTTGGAATCCGAGTTTCTTAATGATTTTCAATGATGAATGCATGATGGATACATCACAAACAACACAAGAATCTGGGTGGTGACTCTTAGTGTACCAGATCTTTCTCATCCGTCAAACATTTTGTGAAGTAGCATGGACTGGTCCCCCAAAGAGCTGGAATTGGGAACCTTTCTTCCGATATTTCTTTTTGGAAAACGGATGGATCTTCCGTTTTTTTCCATCTCAGTGCTGAAAAAACATATAAAAGGGTGAGATTTAGGAGCTGAGAGTATTCCTAGTTGATGCATTGCAAGAGGGTATTAAAACATAAAGCAGGGATGTTGCATCCCTGGATGATGAAATGGATGGTCTATCTTCGCATGGTTAATACCCAATGAAAGGGTAGACGCTTTGGTCACCTTTCTTTTGAAGCAAACTGCAAGCCATATCATTTGTATAATTCTATCATGCTATAATAAATATTAATATATATATATATATATCATTATACTGTACATATTTTTTGGGACTCTGCTCATACGGGGCCTGGCTTCAAATTACATAGTCCCAAATTGGTGTGGGCTTTTCTCCATGATTGAAACTTATCAGGAGCACCATTTTGAAACACCACGATGTTGAAGAAGACATCCTTAGTGAAGTACCACGAACCCCCCGCCAGCGTCCTCTGGCGAGCTGAGGCGAAAATAGGCATAACCCTCGTGCAAGGCAAAACCGCCAAAGTGACGACGGATGCAGAGCTCCTTGACCCTGCAGTCCGAGAGCTTCGGAACGTTGCACTGATGGATACTAGGATTGATAAAGGTAGATATCATATCTGCATATCTGCAAATGGGAGGAAATAACTAGTAACCTGACAACAGGGGAAAGCCTAGAGGTTAGAGGTTGGATTCTTAAAGATCTGGATTGGGTTGTTTCGAGATGAGCTAAGTGGGTGGTAATTACTACCAACAAAAAAAAATCTTGCAATTATGACTCATGACTAGCATCTATAGGCTTAGCTTAGCTCCAACACGCTTCAATCATCCAGCTTGAATCAGTTCATCTGTTGCCCAAAAGAATCATCCTAAAAAATTGGAAACAGAAACAGGATGGGCTGCATCCTCTTGCAGGGACCTCCACCTAGTGGCTGGTGTCATGATACTCCACCAACCAACCGACAAAACTCGTTTACCAATGAAGTCAAAGGTTCACCACGATTTCGAGAGAATACTGTTGATGGAAGAAATCCTGCACCAGTTGACAGGTAGTCCATCCCATTATTTACATGTTTGTTGTACATCCAGGTGGTTAGCCGGATTTCTTCCATCAACAGTATCATGGTGCAAAAAGGTGTTTGTGTTGGAATACCTCTTTGGGCGAAAAAAAACCTGTCCTCTTCACCATGAATACCTCTGTTGGATTACCTTGGTGTTTACCATTCTCTTCAGAAACCTCTCCATAAAAAACCTGGGCATCTTCACTTCACACGGAAATTGCACGCCCAGTTGCGCTTCAAGGTCATCGCAGCGTACGGTTAACGCATCCTGTTAAGGGACGGACATTTCACATCTCATCAGTTGGAACTTTAGAACTTTAGAACAAATAATATCAGCTAAACTATGTATATGTTTATTCATAAATTATATGCATAGACATATTACACAGTATATGTTAAGATGGGGAACTTGAACTTTCGGAAGGATGGAGGTGATGTTATCAACATTTTGACACAGCATACCCTGCAGGTTGATTAAGAAAAGGGATCATAGCCACTATTGAATACCGCCACAATTTAAACAAACAAACACAAGCACATCTCATAGTATCTCTGAATTCCGCTAGTGCATCAGGTGCGTATTCCTACATCTCCTACAGCAACCAGGTTCACTCATCACAGGTTGTTACACACCCGGAACCTGCCAGCCCAAACACCTGGAAAAAGTAAAATCACGGAAAATCACCATCTTCCCAACCACTTCCCAAAGCAGCAGGAATTGGCTGTTACCAGTACTTCCTGGAAGAACATCCTTTTTGGACCCCTGAAACTCAATGCGGAACCAACCAAAAAGTGTTTTGCAAATTGCTTAAGTCTAGGAGATTTCATGTTCTTTACTTTAACATGAGTCATGTTCAACTTCCAGCTTTTCATTTTTCAACACACTTACCGTAAAATTGGATGTTAGATCCACTTTTCACTTCCCATGTTGGTCTCAAACCCCCCTCCCATTGTGGCAACAAACAACAGGGCCTTGCCCGGATCTGAATCCACTCCTTCCAAGACCTGAACCGAAGCTTGGAACTTGTAGCTAATCCTATGAACAGTTTATTTTCCAACGCTCGAGGGAAACCTACATGATATATATATATATATAATTATATATATATATACAATATACCTGAAACCCACATGGGGCCCCTTTAATCTTTGTTTTTTCCATTTCGGCCTTGGAAGTGGCCTTGGGGAGTTGACCTTCTGGAGGTCATTGGCTATGCCCTGATGCAATTTCACCTGTAGATTGAAGTTTCGTCACTTTCAATCATTGGGGGTCATGTTATTTTTTGATGGAATCGTATACAATCTGGCCGGGATCTATATAATGCCCGTCTACATTTGGGGCAACATCTTTTTAAACCCACTTTTACTTTTTGGTATGTCGGAAGAAAAAGCTAGATGATTATTGGTGAATCTTAGAAGAAAAACTGTGGAATTTGAGGACTCCAGGAATTTCAATGACTTTTTATCTCCAATATGTTGTTTTAACCTTCTAGATTCACACCGCCTTACCTAAGTTAACATTGAACATGTCCAACCCACCGTTCTACTTCAACAGTCAGTCATCTTTGGCCCAACTGCTAGCTGTGCTTTTGAGGTTCCCTGAAGCTCTTGAGCTCTCAATTTAGAAGGAAAACGAAACACGTGCGTATATATTTAATATATATATATATATAGATCATCCATAAATCCTTAGTCTTCCCCAAATCCTTACTAGCTACATACATATTGCTCCTGTAAATATAAGCTTAAACCTTATACTCATATTAGTACAATCTACCACACAAGCATAACCCAAACATGCTTTCAACATCACAAAACCCATGGATGAATAATGAACACAACAAATATATATGGTTTCTATAGATCAACCCCCCCAAAAGAACTTCATTTCAGTCGTCATCATGGCCTTCCAAATGTAGCGAGCTTCAGGTATCTCCTTGGGAGACCTTGAAGAATTGGGCCAAGCAACCAAAGGGCCTTGGAAGACATGGCCGGATCCTTCATGTTCAATGGGTGAACAATATTAAGTGACACATGATACATCATCAAGAACATGGTGGAGTATTTTTCTTGCCCTGTTGGTTTATAGGCTAGTGAATGATTGTTAATGATAGGTGCGGTTTTGGTTTGTTTGTGTGGCTTTTGGCATTCCATCAAACAACAATGCCGTTCGGAATCGAATCCCTTTCGACGTTAGGTGAGACATTCCACGATTTCAAGCGACCGATCCCTTGGCTGAAGTGCAGAGGGCACTGAAAGTCTCAATGTAATTGATCATTTGCGTCATTATTTTGGATGCTGGCTCAGGAATCTATATAACACGGCCAAAGAAAACACATCCAGCAAAAGTTTAAATGGATGGTTTACAGTACAAAGATTTCAATCATCCAAATGGTGACAAATGGCGAATGCTCTAAGGCGTCCAAAAAGGGTATACGGTATCTTGCTCACCCGTTAACAACAATGCAGCCTACATATTCGGATGCTCACCCCAGTAACAATGGCTTTCTTGAGGCTTTCATCCTTTTTCATAGGAGTATCTGAGTATCCCTACAAATGTTGAAAAATACCACTGTACCACTGGAAGGGGAAGCAACCCCAACCCATATTTTTGGTGGGGTGCACAACATCTGGCTCACCTCAACATTCCTTCACTGTAGACCCAACTGTGCAAGCCCAACCTGGCAAGGGCTGACACCATGGAAAAGGTGCTCCCCAGAGTGGTTCATCGACGTGACCATAGCAACTGGGTGTAGCAACTGCAGGGCGCGCGGGACGCGGAACCAGGAGTTGATTTAGGACGTGACAGGAAGAGTGAAGGTTAATGTTTTGGTTTGAAGACTTTTGAGTATAGCTGTCAACGAATGAACCTGTTGATGAGAGAAACAAAGAAACATGCTGTAGACCCGAAAAGACTTTGAAGAAATTCAAGGGAAGCAATCCGATGACAATAAGACTACTTTGTGTCAATCGTTGTCCTGTTTTTGACGTTAGATCAAAGCTTCATGTCAGAATGCTCAGAACATGACCCTGAAGCAATCGTTTTCAAGGGACTGAGTTCAAACGCTTCACCTACGCATACTGCAATCTAATCCGCAAATGCACAGGAGTCATTCCAAGGGTCAACATTCCCAGGTAAAGAAACTGTGCTTTTGTACTTGGTACATGAGAGTCGCAAGACCACCCCTGAACTTTCCTCTTGCCTCAACTCTGTCTACAATGGAGTGTACCATGAAACAAACTCCAAAAAACAAACAGTCCCAGGAGTCCCAAAACCATCTTCAAACAACCTCCCAGCCTGGTGTCGGGTTGCGTGTAATGTTGAGATGAAAGGGACTGAGTGACGTTCCTGGTCACGCCGGAGCTTTGTGGTTCTGATGCCAGGTACACGAAACTGTGCCATATCGTGCCATCTTGTCATACATACATTATACAATATCATTAATAAAATACATGTATTATATATGTAAACAAATATATATATATATATGTAAAAAAATATGATAATATGTATAGTGTAAATATATATGTAAATCATATACACAGCACCTACAAAAATGGCATATTTCCGATTCATCTAGTGGTTCATGACCACCTCATTCCGAAATGAAGTTGTTTCTCACGGAGTTGTCATCAAAACCAATGAAGATTTATGATCGACTTCCTTGCAGTCCGCACTCACCAACCTGAGTCTGCTCGTGCACGGGGCAATTGCAAAGGTCGCCTGGCGGTAACGGGTGGCAGTCGCCTGGTGTTCTCCCCATCTTGGGTGGTTGCCGTTACATAGTTGAACTCTGTGTTTTATGAACAATGCCAAAATGGTTACATATAATTATGTGATATGTGCATGCCACAGTAGTCAATGGTCCACTCCCATGGATTCAATAAGTACTGTTCACTCCATCACTGCATGCAGTCTTTGCAGTGTTTGTTGATGTGGCAACCATAGGAGCACCGGCATGCTTTTGCCCTCGCCCCTCATCGCTTGTCTGTTGATAACCATAATGAATACATGCTGGATCATAGTCAGACACATTGGCATTTAAATATCACAAAATGATTTAAAACACATGGCTTCCGACAGGACCAACAAACATTTGGAGTCATTATCTTCTTACCTGCTGTACCCATGCAAAACTACCAGTGATCAGAATCCGCCCGCCAACCCCTGACAAAGCAGCTCCAAAAAATCGGTTTATATATATATATAGCTTTAGGCTTTGCATGAACACTATTTCTTGTTCATCCTCAAGCACTTGGTGATTTCAACCCGCTTCGACTTGAGTCAAAATGTACTTGAGTATGAAATCCTCAACAAAATAGCAGTGATCTAAACTGCCACGTCATGGCTTTTCAGGGTTTTGTGGTTCAATCGCAACTACTGTAGCTCCTGTTTCCACAGCGTTCTCTCCGTTTTTGCTCATGGGTGTTTGATGGTGGTGCAAACCGAAGGCTACCGGAGAGGAATAAAACTCATGGGGTTAGATGACTTATAAACCGGTTCAAGAAATAAATCATCAACAGTTGTGTACATCATATAGCACTTTCATTTATGTTATATTTATCTGTACATATATATATATATATATACATACATCCATATCGTATATTAATAGCTAAATATTGGTTCACCAACCACCTCATACCCAACTGAACGTTTCCACCCTCAGCGCCTCGTGGCAGCTTTCTTTGGTGATGGAAGTGTAGGTTGAGGGCACAAACGCCTCAAGGCCTTGAGAAAGTTCGTGTTGAAGGGAAACGCCACAGAAGTTACCATCCCAGCAACGAACATATTCCATCCAAAAGGCAGTTGGGAAGATTACCTTCCATTTCTTATTGGTGGGATATGTTAATTCCCTGGAGGTTATCTTAATTCTAGCTGTTTTTTGATGGAAGAAATCTGGTGCGTACCAGATTTCGTCTGCAGCAAGCCTCCCAGGCTCTCAGCAAGCCATTGCGCACTTCTGCATATCAGTTCAGCTTTGTGCCCAGTTGATGAACGCCCAAACATCATATTTTCATGCAAATCATTGTCAATGTTGATAGTTGATCTTCAAATTTTACCTTCTATCTTAGTCTATCTTTGATAGTATAACCAATTTGAATTCTCTAGTAAACCTCTAACACAGTGAGATCATGTGACCTCAGTATGAAATTCACCAAAACGATCCCCAACAGAAAGGCATATTTTGATAAACCACGTATCATGTTCAACTGGGTAGTTCTATATAGGTATCTGCTGCAGTTCTATACATCTTTAGATACAATAGTTACCAATCATCATCTACAGGAAGCAAATATAGCAATTCGGAAAAAAAAACTACCTATGTGCAGGTATCTTGCCCCTTAATTGAAAAAAACATATGTTAACGTTAACGTCATGTTTTTTTCAATACGGAAATCTCCTCAAACTAGGGGTGAACATTCATAGACACATGTTTGAGACCACCTAACCTGGATACTTCCCATACAATGTTGGTCCAACGCACCTGCAAGCGTGGATCAGCCCATCGGGGCTGCCAGTCGTTCGTCAAAATGCCATAGGCCCTGAGCTCAATAAGAGGATTACGGCCAGTTCGGCAAACATGTAGAAAAAGAGATGTATTCATGTATATAATGTGTATATATATAAACAAAATATATAAATGAATAAAACACAAAAACAATATATGTATATATATCATACATCACATTTCTATATTTACAGAACTGGTGTCTGGGCCAACTACCTGGATGATAAAACACTTAACACACGACACTGAAGTCACTGATAACACCTTGCGTGGAATAAAATGGCACTGACTTTCAAAACAGAAGGAAGCTCATGATATGAAATGAAATGCTCGTTGTCAGTGGAAAAAACACCGTGTGAAGACGATGCACCAATCATGACAATAAAACACCAAGATGGCAGCGTCCAATACTGAAAGGTGGCTGGGAGTCTGTGATTTGCATTGAAGTAAACAATTTGGCGTATGGCTGTATACCCCTCTAGTCTCATTCTAGCCACTAAGGACCGGCACTCAATGAAAAACAACTAGTGCCTAGGGCCCTTTGTCATATTTGGAAATTTGTGTGAGTTTCCCTTTTCCGTCCAATGAACTGTGAACTATAATGATTCACCAAACTCAAAATAACACAAAACTTGGTGATTAGCCTAATATCTTTGGATCCTACAACTACAATTTGACCAACTTTACTACAGTCAACATTTTACCTGCAAAAAATCCCAAACGCTCCACGGTCCAACATCCAAGATTCTCATCATCTGATCCACCAGGTTTGGGACCAACATTCAATGGCCAATAGGCAAAGTCCACATCTTTTTTATCCTAAGAATTCCCAAAGGAAAGGCCTGTTGCTGTTGTTGTTGTTGTTGTTGTTGCTGTTGTTGTTGTTGTTGTTGTTGTTGTTGTTGTTGTAGAATTTCTTTTTGTTTGGAGATACATGTGTGGTTTGTTTGTTTGTTTGTTTGTTTGTTTGTTTGTTTGTTTGTTTGTTTGTTTGTTTGTTTGTTTATTTGTTTGATTGATTCGTTGTTTGGTTTGGATAGGTTTGGTTGATGTGTTTTTAGTAGTCTGTTTGTTTGTTGGTGATGACAATCTATTTTGAGACTTGGACTCTAAAAGCATTGGTCCAAAGGAGCCGCTCATTTCTTTGATTCATGGTGTTGTTGTTTCGAAGGAATAAAAAACATCTACTTATATGGATGGTCTCCAATGTATGAAAATAAAATCACAAAAAAACGACAAGATTGCGGATGTCCTTTATTGTCAGGACTAGTCCCAAGTAAAGAGCCAGCAATATTTTGTGTTGTTCTAAATGACATGACACAGTTGTGTTTCGGAACTCCAGGTCAAAACTGCCAGAATTGCAGCGGATTTTATACATCCCAGGTGGCGCCGGATTTCTGACTTTCATCAACAGAATCAATATATAATGATTGATCATCGGTATGGACATCAATATACATGGACATCACATACACACGCTAAAAAAATGGATATGGATGGATATGGTACAATTCCCAAAGAACTGTGGTAGACATGTCTAGACATCATCACAAGTTTCACTGGGGAAAAAAACCAACACATACACACACACACACAGCACCAACTATTCTCAACTACCGTATTAGGACCAGGATCAAGGTCCCATCAACGGATTTGTGACAAGTCCTTCATAACCCCCAAAAACAGCTTGCTTACCTCGGTGGTGTTCTTGTGGAACATGCACGAAAAACGCAATGGATTCATCCCTCAGCTCTCCAACTTCACCTTGCCAAGAGGCTAAATATTGACAAACTTTACCAAACCACGTCAGTTCGCTATCCAAAGAGCAACCAAGTTCTGATAACCAAACTGGGCAAATGTCCTGGATTCCAGGATTCAAGAACAATAAACATGTTGCCCAGGTTCTAGACCGTGCACTAGGTATAGATCGGCGGTATAGCGGCGCATGGCGCTTTTTCCATGTAGAAACAGTATTTCTATTGTTGATTTTGAGAAGTTGGACAAAGATCAGGATTACTGGTCAACAGTAGTATATGTTTGACCAGCTTATTTGAAGACATATGTCAGATGTTCTATATATATATATACATGGTCAACAGAATGAGTCAGAATGAGTCCTCCGGGCAAATTTCAAATTGTGCAGCAGTCTAGTAGTAGTAGTAGTAGTAGTAGTAGTAGTAGTAGTAGTAGTAGTAGG
Organism: Breviolum minutum Mf 1.05b.01; assembly: GCA_000507305.1. NCBI lineage: Eukaryota > Dinophyceae > Suessiales > Symbiodiniaceae > Breviolum > Breviolum minutum. Next base: position 27,114 of record DF243139.1, on the reverse strand, counting down.
AGTAGCAGGAGTAGCAGGAGTAGCAG
>DF243139.1:4622-27028 GCA_000507305.1 Breviolum minutum Mf 1.05b.01 | reverse complement strand
AGTAGTAGGAGTAGGAGTAGGAGTAGGAGTAGGAGTAGGAGTAGGAGTAGGAGTAGTAGTAGTAGTAGTAGTAGTAGTAGTAGTAGTAGTAGTACTACAACTACTGTACCAAATTACTACAGTACTAGTCCCCTGACGTACTAGGTACAAGCTGTGCCCTGTAGTGATGCCTAAAAAAAGCTGTCAATCTCAACTCCGACCCACCAGATCCACCTCCATTTCTGAATCGTTGAGAAATCAAACCACGACTCAGCTGCACCCCAAGTACCATAGGAAATAAAACTACAATAAACACAATGGATGCTGCCAACATTCATGATGTCCGCACCAAACACAAAACTATAATAAATAATGTGATTGAATCCACATGGACAAAAAACGAACGCTTAAAAACATATGGTAACATGATGGAATTGGAATCTTTAAGAGGTGAAAACACTTGAAAACAGTCCTCATCAATACAAAAGCCAAAGTCTTTGTCCATCTGCTCTTCCAACGCATCTTGACCTTGCAGACCATGTCGCGACAAAGGATCGAATGAAGATTCTGAACAGGGCTGGGAAATAATGTCAAATCTTTAATAACAATTCGATGTAGATATTTAAACATATACCCTGCGCAACTAAACCCTACTTTTTCGTCGGGTCTGCAACGAAACCTTGTGTATTAGAATATTTTGTCTAAAACCTCGGGTATGTAACTAAAACCTCGGGTTTCCCCTATATGTTAATAATATCCTTGAAACAACGCCCTTTATCAGTGTCTATGATTTTTTTGGAGAAAGTACCCGAGGGATATTAGGATTTTTTTGAGAGTTTTGGAGATTTAAGGAGATTTTGTTTTTTTGAAAAAAAAAGAAGGGTTTGTAAAACAAACATCGGGTTTATGAAGCAATACCTGATGTCCTGTCAAAACCTGAGGTTGGGGCGAACCCGTGACGAACCCGTGACTTACCCGTGATAACCCGTGAAAAAAAACACGGGTTAAAAAAGTAAACCTCGGGTTTTTTTGATTGACCAAATTATGGGATTTGCCCCGGGTTTGCTGATAATTCGAGATCTTTTTGTAGATCATGATTAAGTTTCTTGGCCTGTGGTTGGTTCGTGTTTTTTCTGATTTTTGCAAACCTCGGGTTTTGATGTAAAACCTCGGGCTAAAACATAAACCCTACAAAAAACAAGGGTCCGGTTGGACAAGGTATATGTGACAATGTGGCTATCAGGATGAACACCCCAACCTTGACATATGTAATTGGACAAAATGTCATCAGTATGGATGCGTTTCATGCTGGACCTGTTCATATTGTTCTTTTGGAACTGCACCAACAAGCCCCATCAATGCAGTGACAACCCTGAAAACAAAAAAACACACACACACACAATTTGTCGTCCTCCATCTTGCGGGGCCGCTGTTGCTGCCAAACATTGACAGCTGCATGTCTAGCAGTCTAGCAAACAACATTGCAACATCTACAGTTTTCAATCCATCACGAAACTGACTCCATCGATCAACGGCGACAGAAACAAAAAGACTATCTCTGGCAGCTTTTTTCACCACGAACCAAGTAATCAAACAGTTTTGCATCTGCTGTGTCATTGACAGTCTGCATCGGCTTTCCACACGAAAAAGCTGAGTTTCCAAACTCATTTCACCATAGAGAGACCGTGCTCCCACATAGTCCACGACATCAAAAACAGATCGAAGGACACCTGCCATGGATGGATGCGAATGGTGAAAAAGCTCCGGGAAGATGCGATTTAATTTGGCTTGCAATCACAATACATGGAAAGTTCCAAATGTGACTTTGGTGGTCTGCAAAGTTCAAAAAAAACATTTTTTGTAATTTCAAATCGTTTCCGACTGGTACAAACCATTTGACCAATCATGGTGACCGGTGGGTTTCAAAAAAGAGCTTGCATTTCTGGGCATGTTGAACTTGAACTTCTTTGCACTACTTGCCAAGATCCATAGAAAGAAAAAATACAGTCTCAAATGACTACACTCCCGAAAACTAACAGGGCAATGAAACATCCCACTTTTTAACTACATCTTCAAATGGTGGATTGTCCATTACCATGTTAGTTTTCAGGGGACTACAGTAACTCAACAAGCATGGCAAAGAGTGTAGAAGAGGGGTCATGTTGGTGTCTTATATCATCGTTGCAAAAACAAAACCAAATCAACATGAACAAATGGCGCTATTAGCATCTGACCCTTATATACTCTAATATTCATAATGTTGAATAGGCCTGACACGGCATCACCTTACAATCAATAGGTACTCAATAGTCTACAACATTCAACTACTGAGCATCATTTTGATTGGAATTATTTCACAAACCATGTTGCTACTTTCGGCAGGACAGTAACATTATATAGAACCATAAAATGATACTATCCAGGTCGTAAGTATGAATGGTCGATGTCGTTCGACATTCCCCCCTCGTAAATCTTGGTCAGGAAGTCACGTATCAAGAGTCTGTCACCAGTTCATCTGGAAAAATTGGTGAAGTTCTGTCCAGCATAGTCTCGCACATCATGCTGGCGAAATCTTCAAACGCAAGAAGTGTTCTGAAAAAACTCTATCAGAAGTAAACATATCTTGGATCTACCCCCCCCCCCATCCAGTAACAACGGGAAAGAATACTTTACTTCGGGATTCCCGATCCTAAAAATGGACTTGTCATCCTGGTGGTGACTGTTTTCCTAAAGAGGTAGATCCAAAACATAGCAACCAAAAATTTCCGTAGGCCACATGGCTTAAAGCACCTGGCCCACCCGATCAAAACCCACTAATCAACCGGCCTGGCATGAAATGTTTGGGACTCCAAGAACCAGGACCACTCCAAGCCTTTGTTTTTTCTTGTTGTTGGGTAGTGAAACTTCTTGGTTTTGGTGAGCGTAGCTGTCTACAAGTTTGCCCTTTATCCACCACCCCTACAGAAATAAAATACCCTAATAGTAGATTTTATTTCCCAAACGTAACAGCTAGCTCCTTTCCTATTGGAACCCTTTCCATCTTTTCTCCTGGGAACACTCTGCAAATGCCAAGGCGCATAACTTCAATGTGCACTTCAATTGTTCTCCATGCAACGCGGCTTCATACTCTGCAACAAATTCAATTGGCCGCATGTAAAGGCAGGATATGATATGTACTAACAGTTTATTTAGTACAAGTAGCAAAATACGAGTACATGTTTCTTGATTGCATTTGAACTACCATGGTGAGTGTCATGTCATATCTCATCATTGGCACATTTTTGTTTTACATTTTGAGTCAACATATGAAAATATCATGAAAAGGGCACACAAGTTGCATCTTCAATAGCACTGACCTGCACTGACCAGTTCTTTTCTGACACCACTAGAATATCAACATGCAAACTTCTCCAGATTCATCGGTATGATAAATCCTTTGCTGGCCGAAAATGAACAAATAATGCTGGACACACCCAGTTTTGTATTTAAGCCAAGATGCATACATGTGCAGGGCGAGCACCTAACAGTAACAGGGTGACGATTTATCAAGGAGATCCTCCAACAGAAGTATCCACTTTGGATGTGATTTATAGGAATGCTAGCACCAACCGAATGGTGCAGTTGGTTCATATCTGATCACCGGCAAGGTGCTTGGGATTCGATTTTTCTCGACTCAGAAGGATTTCTCGCAAGGAAGGCTAATGATGTGAAAAAATTCACCAGTCTGATGTTTCAAACATGGCAAAAGCACACACACCTATATTCGAAACTCCTATTCAAAAAAACAACTCTTACCCAGGCAGTCCTGAAACTCCAGTTCCTTTAAACGATCTCTATGATTTCTGAGATTTCCTTGAACCATGGACTTACCAAGAACCATCCACCAAAAACTGTCAGTCTTATTTCCCATGTTTCACCCGAAGTTCACTGGTTGGTGGTTTCAACATCAAATACAATAAAAAAAAACAACTAAAGGTACTCTTCCCACAATCCAATATCCACTCAATATTGTGGTAGGTATTAAAACCTAGTAGTTTGCTTTCATCAATAAAATATCCCATTAAAAAAAAAACGAGTTATCAAATTGCTTTTGTTTGTTTACTGCAAACAAACAAATGCTTCACTTTGGACCACCTACCAACCGTTGTCTGAAAACCTGACCTTACACGTCACAAGGCACGATGCGATCCCGTGGTACTGCCCATGCATCCCAGGGTAGAGGAGTCAACATCTCCTTTGAGGGTGGAAACTGGTTTCAAACAAATGGCAATGGAATAAAACCTGTGAACATGGACACAAACTATAAGCAAATGATGATGACAAGTGTGACAAGCGTGATGATGATGATGATGATGATGATGATGATGATGATGATGACGACTTGAAGTGCAACAGCTATCCAGGGTAGATCATTCCCAGTCGCAGACTCATTCTGAACAGAATCTGTATCTTTTACTGTATATATAATATGAGATATGTATACGTATATCTTACATCATTAATTATATGCGTGCTTTCCCACAATTTCCACCTGCCTGAACAGTTTTCGGATTTTCCGTTCATGAGTTCATGCAGTCCCTTCTCCCGGATCATCCAACATTTGTCCATTTCCAAAAGGTTTCAAATGTTTTCAGCCACCAAGCAGCCCGCAAGCTATTTTGAGGCCACGCAATCCGTTCCACCACCTGAGCAAGCTTTCATCGAGAGTACCCCGTGGTGGCTGCTTGTCTCCGCTGCTTGCCGAATCTGCTAGTTTGGCTCATGAAATGTTGAGTTACATGAATTAAGATCTTGTTGTTGGACCATGACCATGATCTGAAACATGTTTCATTTCTGGACATTGGCTTAATGAGAATTGGATATGTTCGAACATGATTCTTTCCCTTCATGGATCAAAAAGGACATTCACCCAGCACCTAACGCTGACATGTTGGGCCAGTGACGATGAGGCCAGGAGCATTGGCATCCATCAATGCACGGGCACCTTGATGTGATCCAAAAAAAACATCGGTCGCATAAACTAAAGACAGTGTAGATTCCTGTCTGAAATTGCTCATCCCCGGCTTACCTCAACATAAACAAATGGCACTTAATTATATAAATCATGTTCTGATATATTTGAAACAGAACAGAAGTAAGAAAAACGAAAAACATTGGCAAAACACAACTTCTTATTGAGGGTTTCTAGCCCACTGGTCCGGAGCCTTCTCTCCGGACCTTGTGAGGTTTGTGTTGGCTGTGCAATGAAGAAATGAAACGCCGGAAGGCACATCATAAAACTACAACTACTACAGAAAAACATCCAAATACATGTTTATTTAATCATTGGTCATAATAATCTCCACAATGCAACATTTGCAAGTTTCAAACAAACCATTGAATTTCCAAAGTTTTGCTACTTGGTGTCATTCAAAATTCCATTGGTCACACATTAGGTCATATCATTAAAGAAAAAAAACAAGCCGAACCAACCAAGCCAGGCTCGAAACCCACTTCTGCTTCATACAGTTAATGCAAGAAAATCCCGGCCCCCAGATCAGTTAAGAAGTTTACAAGGTCGTTTTTTTTTGTCAGCCCCACATTTCTGAAGAATCAACAGCAACCGGCACCTACCATTTGGTGCTTGGGAACATGAGGGTTTCCATCCCACATAAACTTTCCTGGAGGCAAATAACAACTCACATCTGTGAATGACATCATGTCCAGTACTTCCCATTGGTTTCCAATTTGATTCCTGCAATGTTTGAACAAGCTACAGCTACCAGCGGCACGACTCCAGTCATAGACGGTATTATTGGTGCCCCAGCGCGGGCTGGGGCCCATCATGCTGGTAGGCCGCACCTCTGACAAGTTTTAACACTGCAGTGTGGGCCCAGTTTTTTAGTTTTTTCAATGTCTCAATCTGAACAAAATGGTAAAATTGCAAGGCAATGTACATTAATTATACAAGTATTTATGCGATGCCATATGCATCTGCGGCGTTCTGAATGACATCTTTGTTGTCTTCGCCGCCGCCTCGTTGCGAATGTCGTAGCCAATCACTTCAGGGTAGTCTTCATAGCGCTTTGCCATCATGACCCAATCCTTTGTGGCCGTTGTTCACCGGGTGTCCTGGTTATATAATTTGTTTGGTTATATAATTTTGGTTCTTGTTTTTGGGGCCGGAATCCGGGGCGAGATGGTCTCAACTAAATCATCTTGGGCAAATGATGCTGGACTCAAGCAACGGTAATACATGCATTGAATTGATTGAGAATGTTGAAACCAAGAATCAAAACACATTGGAGCAACACTTTTTTGATTTGCTATGGGATAAACAACCAGAGAACATTCCGCATTGATAGACTGTATTTAGATACTGTACATGTGTATAGATATATGTCTGTACACATGTATGTGTGCCAATCCCCACCATGTCTACGTCTATGCACTTCTGCAACGGAGATCCATTGAAGACTTGATGGCCGGAAAATTTCAGACGCACAGTCAGGGTCTCTGGAAAGATTGCCACCGGTTTGGATACCCCTCAAACAGAAACAACGCACATATTCTTGTGAGGTGGTTAAACAATGAGAGGTTATATGAAGCCAAATTCAATAATTTGGTTGGATCCACAGGCTGGCAAACTCATTGAGATATACATAAGAATACGTATCTAGAATCATATTGCATATTTTTTATGTACTGTGATATAAAGCTTGTATCCGAGTAAAATATTCCTACTAGCAGTCAAAAGTGAAGATTGATAATTGGCCCTTCTGAAAATGAACCAATTAGATACATTATATCAAATTACAATTTGACAGTCACCCAGTATGTAATCAACCATATTCACCTAGCAACACATAAGACCACCCTAACGACAACCTGCTTTGATGATCGTCCCATTTACTATGGCAAGTGCTTGATCAAATGTGCTTGGATGTTGGCACCTGGGACGATGCTGTTGAGACATCATAGAAATCATAGTGTTACAAAGGTTCAAAATTGATGGGTATTTCCCTTTATGCGTGCATAAATATATATATATATATGTACGTATATAATGTATGGGTAAGTAAACTACAATACTTCACCAACCTGAATTAAAACAAGTGTTTGGAATGCTTTGAAGAGGATTCCCTTCCACCTTTTTGGGATTACGTCAATATCATGGTAATCCTTCCTATCTCCATCAAAGCTATCTCTTATAGGGTCTCTCCCTAGCACCAACTAGGATGGTTGTTGGACACCCCAACTAGGGACTCCCTGGACCCCTTGGACCAAATTTTGCAAGCCCCAAAATTGGAAGGTTTTGTTGGAAAAAAACATCTTGGAACCACAAGACTGGTACTGATACTAATGCACTGCAGCTTTTTCAAGTCAGTTTGGGACCAGACATTCCCTGATTTGATACTGATTCCCTTCCCCCTTAGACATCTTTCTTGATTTTTTCAGGCTGATCCGTCTCGAAACAGAATCAACCTCTATATGCCAGGTGTCATCGATCCATGCTTGCTCAGTATAGACCTTACATTGGTCGCCTTAGTCTCACTTAACATTGGACAGTGTGTCCAAGCATGTCCAAGCCATCAATTCGGCTACCCCAGCAGCAAACATTCATCGAATAATCAGTGAATCCAGCAAAGTCCCAGACAGAAATCCTGCAAAAAATGAAGGTATCTATATTAACAAGGAAGTAGATTGAAGCACATGGAAAACACGACACACTCTCCGCAACTTCACAATATGATATCACCTCTCCCTTAGCCAAGCTAATCATCAACCATCCATCACACTGAAAAGAGTAAAAAACTAAAGTGTAAACATCCTTCCAGCATCTTGTCGTCACATCCATCTCACCTTCTCTTGGCATCATCATCTCTTTGAAAAACCAAGCAACGAAACCACATACCATTCAGTTCCACGCCACCGCTCCAAGCCCCGACAGTGGTGTGATTGTTGATCATCACCTGGCCATTCGTTTGGGCGCCGGAATGTCCCGCTCGGGGGGAGAAGCTTTCCGTCATACGTTTAAAAAAAACAACACACACACACACACCATACAAAACGGTATTATGTATTCGATTCTATAATTACAATCCGGAGTTTTTGGTGAAAGATTTTCCTATGAACCTTTTGGAGATGGGGATTTAGGGATTGAATGAAAGGTACAGTAATATATAAATACATTTGCAGTTCTTGATAATATCATGTAAATTCCACCAATTCCAGATTTGCTTCGGCCATTTTCCCGTGGAAACGCCCTATCCCAACACCAAGTCCTACAGACTTCCTACAGCACCTCCAAGTTACGAGTATCTAAAGTGCGTGGTTTTCAGCCAAGACATACTACTTAACAACATCCAACAAAGAAGTTAAAAGAACTACTTGTAGCTATAACTAACTAATCAATTGGCTACCCAACTAAGTACTTTAATGACTAATCTAATGTTTAAGACAGGCCTACTATCTACGTTACCTGTACAGTCTTCGGCATTTTCCTCTCCTGAACCACCCTCACGGCCCTACGGAAACACCGCACCGTCACACCGGCGGAGCCCAGCTCCTCAATGACGCGATCATAAACCTCAGTTCTACTTAAGAGTTTAACCAACCTTTAAATGGCTTCGGTGGGTGGGTGGTTTATATGCTGTCCCAGGAAACCTCTATGAAAGGTAATTCATATTTGTGGTTACTCCTGATGTTTTTCATTGTGGGATACCTTTCTTTTAGATGATGGTTGAATTGATGGTGGCTGGCTGTTGGTTCACTATCGTACAATCCCTTTCATGTCACGTCCCAAGGATTCCTGTCGTTGAAGTAAAACACGAGAGACATGGCAAAATCACAAGGTGCATCTATACAAATATGAATATACTTAACTGGATATTGAGTTAGATACTGTATATACATACATCTGCCTGGTGTATTTTCAATTACCCAAACAGAAACCAAAAGTATTTGTCAAATTAGATGATATCATCAAACAAAAACAAAAAATACCAAAATTTGAAACCACCATCAAGATATGAATCAGATATGATATTTCACTCATAGAAACTCTTACATCTGATGCGTCCACTGTCTGTGAACATCAATAGCAATCTCAAAAAACAATACCACCACACAGCTCATAGATGTTCTATGATTTTTTTTGATGCAAACAGTTTAAACATCACCTCATTTCTGGTCAAACAAAACTGGTGCTTCATGGACCCCCGTAGGGCCAGGATTCATCCAGCTGTCAGGATTGATCCAAACAGATTTATTTCGGGAGAATACGGGAATACCAGGATTCCTAAGGACTGAACATATCAAGTTGGAGTTTCCTGGATCCGCGGAGATACTTGCCACCGGAAAAGGACCGCACCTGCAAAGGCGACAATCCTTCTAGCTCTTTGTTCACTGTGTAGTCAATAGCACCTGGAAACGCAACGACAGAAATTGTTCCACGCCGCACAAGATGAGTGGACAAACATGGCGTTGTTAGGAGATGATTCCTTTGACCTCAAACATGTTTTAGGTTTTAGATGTTTCCTTACTTCAATTGTGAACATATAAATATATATAAATAATTCCACAGAGTATATGAGTTATAGTATATGAGTAAATGTCCTATGATTTATATGTAATACATATATATGTCATATCTCCAGTGCTAAAAACTGAAATAAAACGGACATCCAAAAAACATACATTTTAAGTGAGCTACCTTTCTCGGGCCCTGTGTTGTCACCTGATGTTACTTTCACTCAGCATTCTAACGTTTCACATGAAAAATGAATATACATAGTTCTTCAAAGTAAAGAAAAGCCCTGACTCAAATCACCCATTCCATCCCAACCACCTAAGGTGTCTATGTGTGTTTGGTCTGTATGAAAATTCCCCCACCTTTTGGTACCTCTTGGATCCTCAACATCTCTGAGGAAAAGGGTAAGCGAACTACGGAGAAGCCCATGGATGCAATGGCATGACACAACTCCTGAGAGGCGATGCACCGTCGGAAACAGTTGAAGGTGGTGTCATACTGTTGATGGCTGCGTGAAAACCAGTTGAGGATATACAGGGTTTCATACATGTCAGGTGATTGGTCAGATTTCTGAACCATCAACAGTAAATATTAGATAATTACGCCAAATATCAAATATCCCAAAATATAGAGCCATATTCGAATGGAGATACAGGTTCCAAAGCATCAATTTAGGAAAGTATGTTAAATTTCAAAGGTGTACTCTTCAGGGAACCTACTTATCCCACCTTGGGAAAAGGATATGTTAGTTATTGGGAGAGTAGTAGAAGCTTCTTGGAATAAACATGTGATAAGCATGGTAATCACTGCGGTGTTACTGTTTCAAGGGAAAATAGGACCCAAAGTCATGATCAATTTTTTGTTCCTACACCTTGAAGGGTTGTTATACGTTCCATGAGGGCTTTCAACCAATTCCATTGACTGGGGATTTTGGAGAGGAGAGGTACAACATCAAATGTTGAAACATCGGCTAAATCTAAATATGACTATCCACTCTCCATCCACGGCAAACATGTTGGTGAACAAATCCTGCAGCATTCCTGGTTGGATACAAGTTACTGATACTGTAGACTTCATTTACGTGGATACTGTATATCTATATATACATATATCAGCTGAAGAAACCGATCATCACCATTAACCTTGATTCTTGGAGGAATCCTTCAACCACCTTCCACGACAGGGATCATGTCTGGAGGATAATCTCCCAACACCTTCATTCGATCTCTCGCTGAGTTGGGAAGAAACCTAGGAACTAAGGGTGACGATTTCCCAATATCTTCAGCATATATACAGAACAACAGCATCGGTTGTTTCCCTTATCTATGACTTTTCAAGACATCTCCCCGAGGTTTTGTGTAAAAATGTGAGGCACATGAGGACTACCCTCCAGTTTCGTAACATTCCTTGATACCTCTCTTCAGAAACAGGCAACCCAGCCTTCCAACGGGGGTTAGCCAATCCCTTGAGGCATCTGCTCCGCATAGAGAGGTCAATGATAAATGTTTATGCAAATAAGTATGTATATGTAAATCTGTATATGTATAAAAATATACATAATTAAAGATGGCTTTAAAAATACATCTTCTTAGACAATAGACAAACCTGTGCAATTCTGTACATACACATGTGAGTTTTATAAGTACGAAGCAACTAAGTAGCCCCCCTCCCCCCAAAAAAACACCTCTGTCTAAAGGCTCAATGCTTGCAGCTTCCCAAGGGTTCTAAGTATGTTTCAACCACGCCGTTTATCACCATCAGATCCAAGCAGCTGAAAGTGGACGAACATCAAGGCCACCAACCTGGTCGATGGTTCTGGGTCAGGGCAAGTGGTTTTCATCACACAGTTGTCCTGTAGAATCTTCTACAAGATTCAAGGCCAGCAAAGTCACCAATCAGTTGAATACTACCATCCTGCTGACAAGGTACCACGTGATAGGAATCAGAGGCGCCATACCAGTTAACGCCAGCTAGCTTGAAATGCCTCAAGGATATCTTGTACCCCAAGAGGTACGTTTTTGGTAGGAGGGAAGCCACTGATAGAATTAAACATGCAGGTGTACTGCTCTTTTGTGCTCCTAGTTCCAAGAATCGAAGCTCCAACATGCACGGCAAAGTGAGTAGGTGAGGCGGAAAATCACTTCGTGCGCATCAGTCTGACCTATTGAAATAATTTCATGGAGAGTTGGTAGATGCGAACCACTGATGGGAGTGGATATAAAAGGGAAAACCAACCAACAAACCCAAGATGCTCTCTGGACCACTCCACATCTTTGCGCAAAAATGCCCTAGACTTACATAATCTGAAAAACATATGTCAATAAGTTCTACTAATGATCATGGCAAGCATATCTAAATCCATCATCCCATATGAAGAACCGCCTGTGACCAGTTCTCAAAAGAAACAACTAATACAGGTCACACTGCTCCTCTGCCAAGTCAAAACCATCATTTCTGCGAGGTAGCTGCGAATCAAATACGTCAGCCAGAATAGTGTGACCCAAAACACTGCAAACAAAAAAGAAAAGTGAAACAACATTAACAAGTTGGGTTCTTCAGTCAATTCTGCCATCTGAAAGGTCTGAAACCACTATATAGTGGGTATTAGTGTGTCTTGCCACACAAACTATATCTAAAATCTACATGTATCATATAACCTCACCATGAACCGAGGGATCAATGTTAAATTACGTGTAATTACCATTATGTTGATGCCTAGGACGTCCAAGATACTGACCAAACTGGTTGAGCAAACGGCAGCCATGGGCTCTCAAAGGAAACTGGCTTCGCCATTGGTCCATGAAGCCGGGGACAAAAGAGAAGGTCAGTTGCTTTTGTTAATATGCGTGGCACACATGTTCGCATTTATATAATCAATGATATTGCAGTATAGGATATATGATATGTATATATATATAAATGATTGATATTGATATATATTTATATATACAAAGTATAATGAATGCCTTCTTTATATCTTTTTACCCACCTTGCATTACGAGCATGTTTACCCTACATTGTCAGAGCTTGTTGATAACGTTTTTTTTCCAAGTTCAGCACGTGTTTCTTTTTGAAGTCCAAAACCAAGCAACTTCAGAGCCGATCCATGCAATCATTCAGTGGAATTCAGCATGCTGCAAGTTTATGTATTCCAAGTCAATGATGACAACATTTTGGTGGTACAACAAATGTTAAGGCACACATCGAACTAAACAAACACATATTTAGGGATGCGTACATGCCAAAGAAACCAACACGCCCTGGAAGATACATCACTCAATCGGATTCTGCAGCACTGCAAATTGCAAAAAGATATGCACAATACAATGTTTGACATGCATTGTGATTTCCAAAACACTATACAATATGTATCTCATGGAGCCATGAACCAACCTGCCAGGATCCCCAAAGTTTGGCCTGTCATAACAAGACGTTAACTGTCCCTGCATTGGGGTTTCGCCAAAATATCACTTCAAAACATATAATCTATATATATATATATTATATACAAACTGCTTCACTTGAGTCGATTGTTTTCCACATGATCTTCCCATATGTTTTCGGATTTCCTCGAGTCTTTCCCCCATCTTTTTCTTCTCCCTCTCGAACGCTGCAATCTTCACGCCTGGCAATGTTGAAATGGCAAATTCATCAGATTCCTGTCCTTCAACAAAGCTTTCTACACGGACACCCTAGGTGGTTGCAACCCATTTGAAAAATATTTTCGTCAAATTGGATAATTTCCATTAGCAGGGGAGAACAGAAAAAGTCTTTGAAACCATCACCTAAAAGTTGTTGATGGTTCAGAAATCCCAAAAAACACCTTGGATGTATAACAACCCACCAACCTTTTTTCCTATACTGATCTCTTCCCCCTTCCAAATCAAACCTCGCTTTTCAGGCTGTACAACGGCAGGTTCTCAGCCTCCAACCCACGTGAGGAGGGCCGATGGTGAGGTGACATGGAACAATGGTGGATGTGGGTTAGGGTGTTGTTGTGTTGAGATGATATACACATGACTCTATCATGACTTTGATTGTACATTAGTCAAAACGACTTGTATTTCCATATGGCTCCTGAACTATAAAAAATGGATGACTGGATGACAGTGTGTTTTTTGTGTAGTATGTCATGGAGTCTTGTAGTATTACAGACTGCCTTTCCCCTTTGCTGCCAGAATGTGATGGTAGAATTGGATGTTTTAGAATGGTAATTGAGCTGCTTCGTTTCATGGACCGAACAAGCAAGATGATCAATACTTCGGCACACTGGAGGCGCAGATTCCTGAGCCAAAGAGTGAAGAAACTAGGTAAGGACCAACTAATTCCTAGAGAAACTTGGAACAAACACTTTAAAAAGACATTGCATTGTTGGTTCATACCAAAACCCTCATGACTCCTTGTATCTTGAACGAAGACAATCATAATGGCATTAAATATGGCAATGATAGTGATGATGAGGAAAACAATGATAATAATGATGAACAGGAAAAAGTAGCAGCAACAACAGAAGCAGCAGCAGTACTACTAGTACTAGTACTAGTACTAGTACTAGTACTAGTACTCTTACTAGTACTAGTACTAGCAGTAGTAGCAATAGCAGGAGTAGCAGTAGTAGCAGTAGTAGCAGTAGTAGCAGTAGTAGCAGTAGTAGTAGTAGTAGTAGTAGTAGTAGCAGGGCGAGCAATAGTATATTATATATTAGAAGGACTCGAACAAAGCAGAAAGGAGTAAAAACAATTGGATCAAGAAGCATAATTGCATATAATTGCCAATGTATATAGAATTGTGTATGTATACCTACCCACATGTTCATACAACATCATCAATTTCTGAAGCATGCCCGTCTCCCCAAAACTGTAGCCCACTTCCAGGGACCTCATTTGCAGATGGATGAAAAAATTGCCAGGCTCCCCAAGCAACAACTCCAAGTACCACCTCAATCTACCAGCAACCGAGAGTGATTTCGTAGACTTGTTTGGAAGCCATCAGGAATTTTGAAGAATCTCTCAGAGCACAGGCCGTTTTTTCTCGAACTATCAGAACATCCCGGCAAGAAACGTTTCAAAGAAAAGGCTGTGTTTTCGTCTTTTTCCTGCCAAAATGGCTGCGACATGTCTATAGATGTCTTTTTGCCTGTCCTTTTGGTGTGATCCCCCTTGCAGGATGCAATCGTCGAAAATGAAAGCTTTGCGGTGGCCCCAGGTGATCATATCTACGGAGTCTATTCAGTACTTTCAAGATGTTCAAACTATCAGTCCCAATGTTTGAAGAACTAATGGCGGCTTAAGTTTAAATGAAATTCCTAGCATCACCCCACGCTTCCAACAAACATAGTTCAACTGCTTTTGGTCTATTTCGACTGCCAAGAGTTTCACGACAAGTGCCAAATATCCCCTTTTTTGACAAAAGTATGCACCATTGGCAACAAAACATCTGTTTTCAATCGAAGTTCCTTCAAGGCAATATGGACATAGTTGATTAATGATAATTACAAAAGATTGAACCAACTGATTCAAGATGTCCCATTATCAACTATCAAACTACACCCCTGAAAATTACCCCAGGAATCTAAAAATCACCCCATTTTTCAAAGGAACATCATCCTCCATCCACCTCCATTGTTGAGTTCCATCCGTTAATCTTGCAGGGTGTAATTCCCAAGAAGCAAGGTTGAAACTAAAGCCAAGGAACCAAAAGCCCAAGGACCTTGGATAATTTGGAATAAGAATTGGTGGCTTAAACATGTAGAATAGATATGACATCTTCGAACAAACATGGGTGCATTCACTTTCTGACTCCTATACATATCTATATCTTACTATATGTATATAGGTATATTGTATGATATGTAAATATATAAATATATATATAAACGTATTGTGCATGTTCTTGAAATTCCCTGAATAAGAAAAGGTTAAAAGGGTTCTGCACGTTGTAGTTGTGTGAGGGGAAAAAACCTAATACCTTTACCTAAATGATGTTCAAGAAATCTACAGAAAATGATATTTAATGATTTTGAATGCATACACAAAAATGAAAATTGACACATCTGAGAATCTGAACAATCCATTTTACAATCTTCACAAACAAATCTCAGCTGATGATCCGTTGTGAGAGGTTTTCTGGAAGCCCCATTGCACCATCAACTTCCACGTTCACCCCCAGACCTATGGTAAAAATTGACTATGTACTTGGCTCCAATAAGTTCATGAAGCTGCTTCATGTCAATGGCTGAGCCTATCCTATATTAACAAAAACTTCAAATCAATCACCAAAAATTGAAACAAAGAATCCTGTTTTTTTGTAAAGTATACGTCCCCTATGCAGCCTACCAATTCAATCTGGAGTAAGGATGTCTCCAAGGTCACGCAGTATCAGTTGCTGGGTGTATATGATATTTTCATATTTCATGCACGGCAAATGGACTGTCAAACAAAGATGCTTCTATTGCACGTCAAACGACTGCTTTGAAGAAACAAACATCTTCTGAAATTAATGAAGATCCTTCATTGCCACAACAGAATCAACATATGTTCCCCATCCAATAAAAAGCTCCCCCATGTGTGAAAACCCTGTTCAACGCACGACTGATGGCAGTTTCTCTCTCACCGCCCTTCCAACTAACCCACCCTCAAGGGGTACAAAACATGCCTGAGAAAGGTCTTGTGAAGGAAAATTGGCACTCTGAATGCCTTACTTGAAGAATAGATGTTATAGATGTACAAATGAGATAAACAGTTCAATATACTGCAACCAAAATTCACCCTGTATATATATATATATATACACATTTACAAATAAAATATTACACAAATGACCAAGTCCTCATTTCTTGAGGAAATGTTGCATACCAAATTCTCTCAAATTCTGTCGACAGTTCACTCCCAAGACGTTGATGCGTACCACGGAGACTCGCCTTGGCAGAAAATCGTGAAGGGAAGAACGTTACCCTCGAAACGTCCAAAAAAATCGTTTACCATTTGGGATGTTTAAGGATCTTTAGAATGATTCAAAAAAAAGAATGGGATTTCCCTTAAAACAAAGGGTATGTTACTAGTATTTACTAGTTTTTTTTTGTGTTGTCCCCGTGGTTCTAACTTTTGGTGGCTATATAGATTTCAAACATCCGATTTCATTGGCGTTTTATACACCTGAAGCCAAAGGTAATGACTCTTGACATCTTTTGACCCCCCCAAAAATGACGCAGCCATAACCAAGGGCCCAAGGACTCTCTATTTGTTTCACTCGGGTTGTAAAATTGCCATGGGCCCCCCTTCAACCTCTGAATGAATCAAGAAAAATGATGGAACATGAAGCTCGACAAAATATCAAGAAGTTTCTCTTAAAGCAAAGCAGCTTACAGATTTAGAAAAATCACAATGAATAACATCACGCAACAAAACAAGCCTACCAACACACAAGATTTACAGCCAAATGAACATATTCATACAAAATGGGCCAACAACAACACATTGACAAATATCATCCATGTTTGAACATCCTGCACAAACACACATAACCAGATTATAGTAGTGTTTAGGTGTTCTGGAGTCTGGTGTTTTTTCGCTGTTGCTGTTTGTGCTTTGGAATTCCCATGGAACTCTAGAAGTGTAAAACTCCAAACTTCCAAGCAGGAGTTAAATTCCCTAGTATTCCAAAAGTGTTCGCTTTGAATATCAATATATAGTTCACCTACCTAGTCAAAGTACCCTCAATTCCTCTGAAAAATATTGCAGATCCCCTGATTCTATTCACTACCTGACATGGGGAAGTGTTCCGTGAGTTGTGACACAAACGGACGAGTCCTTCACTGGTGATTTAAGCCTTTGCTTATAAAAACGTTCTTTCCAACTTTTTCCAACTAGAAGATCTTTTTCCAGCTGGAAATACATCAATGATACCACTTTTTTTTTGCTAAAAAAAAACTACTACAGTAGTATACCATTCCTTTTGAGAACGATTACCCAAATATATCATAATTGGGTGTTTCCAAAAATAGTAGGTTTTCCCCCAAATCATCCATTAAACAATAGGGGGTTTCCATTTTCACCATCCATTTTGGGGTACCCTTCGGACCGTCGTCCTTGCCTTGGTTCCATCGTTTGAGCCGGACGCGCTCGAAGCATAGCTTTTCGTAAGGCCTGGTGGGAAAACGCCGCGAAACGTTTCGCCCGGTGGCGGCCGTTGGTGTATTTATTTTTTTCTTTCTTGGTAAATTTGTTGTTTTAGGAGAGTTTGAACGGATGAGGAGGTATAGTGTAAATGATAGATTTCTGAGAAATGTGATGATATTTCTTTAACTCCCTTGATAGTTTATATATAAATTTAAGAGCTTTTACAACAAGCATTGAATAGAAATTAGATGAAATTTCTAATTCAAGCAATTTTTTCAAATGGCGGTGCCTGCAGGGAAAGCACATCGAATTGCCATAACCTACCTTGAAGTGTTCAATAGCTTACTGGACCCGATAGCTTCTGTCCCTTCAGATTGTGACTGCGAGTTCCCACTCCCAAAGGTGGTTTTTGGTAGCTTTTTGGTTACTAATTCAATGTAACTCATGTCGTGTTTAAAGTGAAAGGAGTGTTGCTATTCAAAGACACATGTTGTTCAAACGTGGTCCATCTGACACTTGGTCTTGTGCATATTATACACCAAGTCTATATGTTCCATACTCCATGCATCGATCGAATTGCATTGTTTTTTCATCTTCACTTGCCAAAGGTTCAGCACATCATTGCGCATAATCAAAAGTGTATCCAGTTGTATTCACGTAGAATATATGCAAATGATATGCATCAACAAATGCTCTTACCGTGCAACACATGCAGCAATTCAATGTAATTCATCTGGCAGAATGAGAAGGTGTCACTAACCTGCAAAAAATATTCCCGGGTTCCCTGTTGAAAGTGGCTTCATTGAATCCGAAACGTCGAACAAATCAACAAAAGCAGCACCAAAAACCTCCCGTAACAGAACATCATCCCAACCTCACATCATTGTCCACTCATCATCATCATCATCATCATCATCATCATCATCATCATCATCATCATCATCCTCATCCTCATCATCATCATCATCATCATCCTCATCCTCATCCTCATCCTCATCATCATCATCATCATCATCATCATCATCCTCATCCTCATCATCATCATCATCATCATCATCATCATCATCATCATCATCATCATCATCATCATCATCCTCATCCTCATCATCATCATCATCATCATCCTCATCCTCATCCTCATCCTCATCATCATCATCATCATCATCATCATCATCCTCATCCTCATCATCATCATCATCATCCTCATCCTCATCCTCATCCTCATCCTCATCATCATCATCATCATCATCATCATCGTCATTCATCATCGTCATCGATATCATCGTCATCATCATCCCAATTCCCAAATCCATTCTTCATCCAAACCTGATAAATTTCTGGAATACGCGGTGCCACCATGGGCCAAAAGTCGGCCCACACAGGATCCGACAATAATGCACTGTAGATCTTTCGTGCTAAGGGAGACCTCAACAACAATCCACAAAACATGCAGAAAGTACAACCGAAAAGGAACAGCTTCTAGATGTCTACATTATTTTGCCCGTATCTTGCTGGTATTCAATCAATCTTCAGGTTAAAAACAAAAATCTGCTTCGGGATGAATCCAACGCCCAGTCAAGGCCATTTTCACTACCAATGCCTTGGAAGGGAAACCCCAAGAAGCGATTCTCATGGCTTCCGCAAATAGCTGCATTATGATAAGCTGATCGTCTATAACCGAGACGATGTTCACCCCTCCCAACCAAACGCAACAACTAAACCATGTTTTTTTGTCTCAAATTGTTTTTTGTTTTATCTCCTCTGCGACTTTTTCTGAAAGCAACCAAATTCATGATTCCTTACCCCCGCAGAAACTAGAATAGAACCTGAAAATGGATGATTGGAACATATACTAGTTTCTTTTTGGGATGGCCTATTTTAAATGGGGGCTATCTTAGTTTCAGGTTACTCATACGAAGCGGTCAGAACAAAAAAAAACAAAAAAACACATGTAGGGAGGACATCTCCCATGCCCCCCCCCCTGGTTTTAGAATAAAACACTTCCCCGGACTTCCAAGATACTTCTCGAAACGATATAAGCGACGCTCCGCCTGGCGGGGGCGGCGTAAATGGACTGTGTCGAAATACATGTTCCGGTTGCTCAGCCATTTGGGATCATTTGAAGTACAAGTTTCAGCTATTATTTTTGTTTGGGGTAATGTCAAATAAAAGTTTAAGTTTTATTGTTGCTACTATTACTATGCATATACACCCCAAAAGTTTAACGGTGGCCATTGGCTGAGTCAGAAAGAGAACACCATGGTTGGCTGGATTTTGTTGCTGCAAATTTTCGAATCATTAATATACATCTGAAAATGGTTGAAATGGGCCAATGCTATATTTCAGAGTACTTGAACGATTCCGGGGTTGGTTAGCGACTAGGGATCATCCAATAGCTGACCATTCATCCGACGGGCACTGGGGTTTTCCAACAATTCGGATGAATGGTCCCTGGGAGAAAGGAGGATGTTTGTCGAATCATTAGGATCACATGAGATGAAGTCATCCAACAACAAGCTCTTCAAACAAAAATTGGCAAAGCTGCCCCGAAATCCCTTGAAATTGGCAGAGCTTCACCTAAAAAAAAATACCGTTTCACCAGAAAAAAATATTCCATGCAAATACTTTGAACAACAATTGGATTGGTCGATTTCTGCCGGCCATTTTGGGCTGGGAATCTGAAGAAAATAGGAACACCGGGAGCTCAAAACCCCTTGAAACCTTTAAGCAATGCTATTTAGATAGAAACAATCAAAATAGCAACCTGGCTTTACCTCCCCCCCAAACCAACCTGATAACCTGCCTTTTTTTTGTTGAACAGTTTTTGCGCAAATTCAACAACAACTCACATCTAAGAAAGCTCCAAGGCTGATGACTTGGCATCATCTCTAAAAAAAACACGGCAAGCCTGTGTTCGAGTATTCTAGGTAGAATTCAATATACATATACTGTTTTTATCACAATATGTATGTATATATACCTAGATCAACCGGCAACAAAACAAATTGGCGTTTCTTGAACAGCCAAAAAAAATTGGCGTCTCAAAAAAAAAAGGCGTTTCAAACAAAAAAAAACCTTTTCACATTTTTTTGGTGATGTTTTCTTGGAACTCCGCTGCCCAGCTGCACTTCTTGCTCTTTGGATTGACATATGATGATGATTCGTATTAAAACATACAAAAAGAAGGAGACATAATATTCGAAAAATCAACCGCCAAAAAACTGGACTCCCATTTGGCTTGCTGGCTGTCTAAAACTAATTGTTTTCAAAACCATCAAAATCACCACTGAAAAAATTACGCCTTTTGGTTGGGTTTTTACGCCTTTTGGTTGGGAAATTACGCATTTTCACGGGGCTTTTGTTTTTGATGGAAGTTGATGAGGGTTTTCAGTTTGCAATAGCACCAAACAATGATGTTGATTTCACATCAGGGTGAAACACAAGGAGCGTTTAAAAAAAACGCAAGATATTGGTGGAACTTCTTGGGCGCACTAGAGGAAAGAAATTGAGAAGGCAAGTGAAGGCAAGGTATGAATGCGCCAGGTGGCTGCAACCAACATCAAAATCACATTTTTTGGCGTTTCGGAAAAAAAACGCCGTTTCGAGCTGGACCTCTTGAAAAGGCGTTTTTTGGCCAAACATCAAAAAAAATGTCGTGAAGGCAGACCCAGGTATATATAAAAATATCTGCGCATATTTATTTAGGTGTATATCATCAATACATATATATATATACACTATACATAATATAATATATATATACATTCATGTGGGTTTGCCCCGGCGTTGCTCCCCTTCCCAGTAGTAGTGACCAGAAGGATCCTCACACTTCTTGAATCTTCTTGAGGTGATGCCTTTTGGCTACTGACTGTTGCTGGGAGAGGGACAAGCTACTACTGGAATTTATATAATATGTATATATGCAATTATACATTATATATGTATATGTAGGGTCACAGGCTATACTATATCCATATATGTACACACAATGTCACTAACATGATTCAACATGTATATCTCCAATCAAACATCTTGGAACCAACGTCACCTTTTCGGCGTCGTTCACGTCCGTGATGCTATTCACAAATTTTGCTGCTTCCATCATCTCGGGTGGAGCCATAATGCCTGGCACAGGTCTGAAGGTCGGACCTCTAAGGTCGGAAAAAATCTGTGAACATCTTGTAAAAGGTCATATTTAGTGGGAAAAAAAGCATTAGAAATATTTGGGCAAACCCTTTTTTGAACGGCATCCGTAAACCTTTTGATGGTAAAGTCTCTCGTGACTGATAAAATCTAAGGTTTCTTGTGACCTCGAAGAAGGCCAAAAGATCAAAAGAGAGGAGATAACTTTGAAAATACTCTTGCAATCTGAAGAATCCTGTGAATCAAATTCTTGATGTTTCTGATTACCGATTCCCCTTCCCTGGTGAATGGAAAATCCTAAGATTCAGGTTCGGAGAACCCCTGAAACGAATACTAGTATACTATATGAGTCACTACTTGATGGCATCTCAAAATTTCAGAGTGGAAGACATTCTTCTCCTTTCAGTTTCTCAGTTGTGAACTGTCAAGGTTGCAGACTTGAAATGCTGAACACAGGTCGTTGGGAAATACCAATCATCACCAATCATTCACAAGTGTGTGTTGGAGCGGTGCCCTGAGGATTACTTCTTAACCTAAATTAATTTGATTTGTGTATATATATATATATATATCTAGGTATGGAAGTAAAAGCTTAAAGGCACAAACAATATTTAAAACTGTCTGCATTCAAATGAAATCTAACATGCCCGCCCCCC
>DF243138.1:42204-57555 GCA_000507305.1 Breviolum minutum Mf 1.05b.01 | reverse complement strand
AGAAGAGGTCGTTATTCTGCCAAAGGTGAGATCGGCTACTTTGCTCCTACTGGTTGCCCTGGGTGGTTCCAAAGCTATGCATGAATTTGGGGTCCTGCACTACCTGGCCACTGATAGCACACAAGAATGGAAAGTTTCCCTGCACAGTTGCCTCCCTATGCGCACATGGATACGCGCTGGCCTTCCGAAAAGGGACTACTGCAAGTCACCTTACAGTGGTCCATAACAGAAATGAAATGGTGAACGTCTTTGCCTCCACAGTGGGCAGTGCAACATCCTGTGCTGGCATCACTGCCACCTGGTGCTACAGGCGCAAATCAGAGTGGGATTCCTGAGTGGGAGACAAGGGAAAAGTTTCAATCAACTCATCCCACAGGAACAGGCGTCCCAAAAAGAGAGACTTTTGCAAAGCCCACAGTAGCCCTTACGCGTGCATAGCAGACTTGCCTCATTGATCAAAAGGCACTGAGAACCGCCCTCTTGCTGCTTCTTTAACTTGAAGATGGTGATGTTCTAGCCACATTGGGCTGTTATCTTGGCTCTGTATGAGGGACGAACAGGATTGGCTGCTACCCTTCTGACAGGATTGCAGGTCTTTGATCCGAGCCTTGAGCTGATGGTTCTCCAAAGAAAATGTAGCAGCATGTTAGTCACTCAACACCTGGTTTCCTTGCAGCTTCCTGATCACATTCAAGGTGAAATGAGGCGATTGGCGGGATATTATGAGCAGAACTCCAAGCTCTTCCACTCCATTGGACATTCTTCCTTCCAATAGGAACCCAGTCATTCGACTTGAGCTCATTTCACATATCTCACCGTTTATTGATTCAGGGAGCTTTTCTTCTTCTTTTCGGTTGTGTTTTGTTTGTTGGGACGTTTTGCTGTTTTTGTTTGTTTTGGCTTTTTTGGCTCCTGACCTTTCACTCGATCCAAGGGTCTAACAATGACATTCTCCTCTCCACTGAAGACAGCGTTGTTTTCTCAATGTTTTTTCTTACTTCCTCCTCCATCCGTTTCTTCCCGCTGCCTCTCCTGGCCTACCTTTGATTTATCTTCAAGCCTATCCTGTAAAGCTCATGCTTTCAACAATTCTTTCTTCTCTTCATTACGGCGACCAAAATGGGCTGCTTGAAATATGGTGCCTGCTGGGCTTGATGATCAGGATGATTCAGTGCTTTGGTGAGGCACCTGATGACTCGGCTTTCTTGCAAAGCCTCCGGTGCTCCTGTGGAGTATATCCGCCTCTGGCCCTGATCGAGGCTTTCATTACAGAGGAGGATAGTGCCCCAAGGGTGCGAAAGCTGCACCTTAATTGTGGTGGACTTGAACAGACACTGGCGGCTTGCTGCCAAACTAAAACGACAACTCTATACAATTCAAGTGGACAGATGCGGACAAATGTTGGAACACTTTCCCCATCCCTTGGAACCAAATCAAGAAGCTTACCAGCTCCGATATGTCTTTGGATATGAAATGGAGAACAGCCACCTTCCGTGCTAATTTCTTTGGCCCATACGAACAGAGGAACAATCTTCCGGTTTTTGGATGCCTGGAAAGGTGATTGGGTCCAGTCTGTCGAAAGATTTGCAATTCAGGGACGGTGAGAACGGCTTTGACAAATCTAACTCTGTTTTTCAGCCATGCGCCTCTACCAGGCCGTGGTCCAAGCCCGTAGTCTTCTTCACTCAGGGAAGGCGTCATCTCTGTCAGATGGAGTGACATGACACGTCCCACCACCGGGTTCAACCGGGTTCAACCTTGATGCGCTCTGTGACCGGGTCGCATTGGAGAAGGACTGGGTCAACCAGACTGGCCAACCAAAGCCACGTTTGGAATATGAGGGAAGTGACAGCTTCCTCAAGAAACAATTCCGGAAGGAAGAAATTTTTGGATTTTTCATGTTTGCACACAGTAGCAAATTTTGCAATTGGGCAAGCGATTTCTTCCTTCCCAATTTGCTGCTGAACTCTTTGTTTCTACCCTTTCGGAGGGCGCACTTGCTTGGGAGCAGAGTGATGCCCTACTTGCCCCATTTCGATCAACTTCTCTTCCACCTGAGTATTTCAGGCACTTCTTTGTTAAGACTGGCGGTCAAGCTTCTGCTCTTGATGTCTGGCTCCCAAGGGGCCATTGATAAGACATGGACAGGCTACACAGCTGTTCTACTGTTACCATCGGTCTTATCAGGAAGTTGCTTGTCCATGTTGTCCGTGATGCATTTTATGTGCGATTTGGATTCAGATGTCCCAAACACCTGCATCACATACGTGACCTCAGTCTGCTACCGCATCTCCTTCATACTAAGCGATGTTGGATGGATCTTTATTTCAGTGAGGTTGCTTCTCTCTTTGAAAAAGAAGTAAACGACTTTGAGGTGTGTTGACTTTCGAATCAATAATAATGGCTCTCTTCCCACGAGGATGCGCTCCTTGTTCTCATGGAATATTAACAGTTGGAGATCTTGTGATTCAAATGAATACAAGTTGCGCAGATGCAAAAGACTCCTTAGAAAAGGCCCTGTTTGCCTTCAGGAAACCAAGTGGACGGGTGCTGAAATTGAGCATCTTTACCAACAAATTCCTGGTATTCGGGTCTGTCATTCTGCGGCTGTACGTTGTGGTGAGCGTGCTAGAACAGGTGGTGTAGCGGTGTTGCTGCCACCAGGTTGGGAAATACTCGAAGAGCTTGAACTTGTACCAGGCAGAGCAGTTGCAGTTAAGGTACAGGATCGCACCTGTCAATTCTTGCTTATGTCAGTGTATATCCACCCTGAACGTCGTAAACAAGATGCCGAAGCCTTACTACGAGCTTGGAGAAGATTGGATCGTACCAATCAATTTGTTTTCCTGACGGGAGATTTCAATGGAGTTGACACGCACCACCCTGATCTCTGGCAGCAAATCCTCCTCCAATTCGAGTGCGCTGACGTTAATCCATTGCTGAACACTTATAAACATTCTGGTGGATGGTCTGCGTTGGATAGGTGCCTTGTGCCAGAATCCTTGGTTGATACTGCCAAGCTCTATCCCACAGTCAAAACACTTACGTCACATGCTGCTCAAGGGCATGATATCTTAAACCTCATGCTTCAGGTTCGACCAAATGTGCTTAATCATCCTGCTCATCCTAAGCATGACGTCATTCCTTCAGGTGTCTTTATGCCTGGTAAAGATGGAACTCCTGTGCACACCACTGAAGAACTGCAACAGTTAATCCGGTTGCTGCACAGGGAACATGGCAGATTGGGTGGGACTATTGCAGTTTGTAGTAACTGCAGTTGTACCATTGATGGCAGGGTGTCTTAGCCCTTCCGAATGTGAAAAATGTGGATTGAGGAACTGTGAAGTCAATTATTTTCCGGCTTGTCGCACCTCATATCTCACTATCGCTAGTTGCTTTTGGAGCTGGTGGAGAATGCAACCTGTCCCGCGCCAGAACCCGCACATTAAGCCCTATTGCCGTGCAAGGAAATATTTGCGCTCTGATGCACAGTGGATCAATGTTCCGACTGAAGTGGCCACAGACCTTGTTAAGCAGTCCAGGTCTGCCGTGATTGCTGACTTAGATTTATACCAACAAGTTAATGGATGTTATGCTTTACCACGGATGCGGGTGCAGGAAATGTTGGAAGTTATTGACCGCTGTATTGAAGGAATTCCTTACGTTCCCTTGGATGAAGCCAATGCACAAGCCAGAGGTCTTGGCAACATGGTCGCCTTTTGGGAGCGGATGCGGAATATTTGCCCCAAAGTTAACACTTACTATGGACCTGTGTATGGCAAGGAAGGAAAGCAGTGTGTCACCTCGCTTGATCTTGATGAAGCTATGCTTGCAACAAGAGACTTCTGGTTCTTAGCACCCACTGACTACGACAACAGTTGGACTCCGGTCCTGGAGGTGTATGAAGAACAACCCTCTTGGCCCACACTGAAGCCTCCTAAGCCAAAAGATTTCTTATCTACGCTGTTGCACACCAAAGATTCTGCTCCTGGACCGGATGGCATTCCTTATTCCGCATGGCGATTACTGCCCTGTGTTACAGTTGATGCAGTAATCAGCTATTTTTATGACATCATTGGTGGAACTGCACTCCCGCCAATGCAAGTAGGTGTGTGGATCCCGAAGGCTAAAGCGGGTCCTATGGCTGATCACTTTCGTCCTCTCGGGATGCCTAACACCATTGACCGGTTGGTCGATGGCAGCATTGCGGCATATGTAATGCGCCATACGGCACATCTCATGCATCCCTCGCAGGCTGTTATGTCGTATTTCAAAGAACCACAAAAAGCTGTCTCGTGCATCCAAAGGATCCTTGATGGAGACAGCTCTGCCTGCGTTTTGCTTGCTGATCTATCTAAGGCTTTTGAAAGGGTCAATCCATACTGGATATTAGCCTTGCTAAGGATTAGGAAAGCGCCAGCTTGGCTGATTGCATACACCAAATTTGTACTCTTTCATCGTCGAGTTACTCACAAGGTTCAAGGAAGGTTGTTGCCCAGTAGAACTCTCCGGCAGGGAGTTGACATGGGTCGTTCCTTTTCCGTCTACCTGTTCTGCCTTGCCATGGACCCCCTTTTTACCTATTTAAATCAGATCCCCGGGGTGTTGGCGGTACAAGGATACGTTGATGACACCACAATTGCGGGAGACGGGCAGGACCTTGCCTGGATTGAAAACGTGGAATCTTGTTATCAAGCTCTCCAAACCGCTGGCTTCGTGATCGATCCACATGCCTGCTACTTTGCTAGGGTCGTCATCAACAATCGTGCCTTTCCCCGCAAGTGCCTCAGCGCTTCAGTTGATGCCGCTTGGCCGGGACTGTTGTTGACTAAGCCATTTCCTACGGCTATGGCTGCTCTTTTGGCTAACATGCAGAGAGGATATAACACTGTCTTAGTTAGGAAAGGAACACTTACTGGCACTCCGCCAAATGCTCAAGGGCTGCAGCAATACCACTGCATTGTTGCTGTTTACACCTTTCAGCAAATTAATGAGATGAATGAGGGTAGCCACATGCACAGACTTGGGTCGTTTGCAACCCTTGACTGCGCGTGTAAAAGCAAGTCTCATATTCTCTGTAATGTGGCATTGAGATCTTTGGCCCTACGACGAATTGAAGCTACTCGGTTTGGTATTCAGGCCATTAGGTCGCATGCACCGTCACTAGGGCTGGCCTTAGAAGGTAGAGTTCAGTTACTCGAAGATGGCAGCTTTGAACACGCTGCCCCTCGCACACACCTTGAAGAGTTTAACCCTGCCCCTGCCCGTAAAATGTTTGACAGGCTTAAGGCGTTCAGCAGACCCACCCTTTCTATTGTTGCTCGCTGTACTGGGTATAACACCTTCATCTTGAGTGTCATGCCTTTCTCATTGTCGTATTTTGGACTCACGAGTAAAGACCTGAATTGGTTAAGGCAAGCAGCTTCCAAGTACATCCTCAAACGAAAATGGATCGAAGCGGAGATTCTCCCGTACATCCTCCGGTATGTCGGCATCACCACATTACTTGACCCTGCGCTGTCAGCAGCAGTTGCTTCACTTGGTCTCTATTTGAGGGAAGGCAATCCATTGGAAGACCTTCACCAAACGGGCAATGATGGCAGATGCTCTAATAGTAGGCAACGTACGGTTGTTCAGGATCTCATAAATATGTGGCACCCCTATGTTCTCTTTGAAGAAATCTTCAGTGCACTCACGACGAGGGCTATTACGCCTGCTCAAATAATATCCAACCTCAAAAAGGTTATAATCTCAGGTATGGTTCGAGAAGCCAAAAGCAGGCTTGCTATTAAGATTGATAGGGAGGGCTGGAAAGGCGGAATCGACCATATCTGGGTAGATTTAGTTGCGGGTGCACCGAAAAGACAATGTGGGGGAATTGCTAGATATACGCTCCTGCGGTGGGCTGTCAACCAAGATGATGATGTTTGACTAAGCATGAGGGGCACGAGACACCAGCAAAAATGTGTGCACTGTGGCCTTCTCAACTCTGCCTTCCCCTTTGGGCACCAGTCTCCTCCGATGTGTGAGAAGTGCATTCAGGAAAAACAACTGACAGTATGGTCCACGATACTGTGGAGTCGCCCCTTGCTCCAGGCATACACCAGCGACCGCCCAGGTGACCAGATCAAGGTTTGGCAACAGTCCTGGCAAATTGCGCCTACCTCCGATGTGACTTGCAAAGCTTGTGGATGTTGTGACAATACCATTGGTTACCATTGGGCATTGGACACGGTGGTGCCCTGTCCCTTTGATAGTAGCGCTCTCTATCTTGCGCCCAGTTAGCAGGGTTGATAACATTGGGCAGTTAGCAAGAATGGGTGTCAAACATGCAGTTACCTGCACCTTGGTTCTCGCGTCTTTTCGAAGACTGCTTCGGCAGGAAGGTGCCTTCTTGCACCAGAAATGCTCCGATCCTAAAGATGTCTTCTGGTGGATCACTACTCTGCATGAAATGGTTGCCACCGATTCACATATTGAATTCGGGGTCGAGTTTCCCACAAGAACTTGGGCGATGGGGTGTTGTAGCCTCTCCGCCCAACATGTCTCGCTTGAAAAAGTGCTTCCCTTGGACTACAGTACTATGCTACTTCCTCCACGAGTAGGTGTTTGCTTGACGCCGGTTAGTCGGAATGCACAAGTCGCGGTTTTACCGCTGCAGTCCCCCATCTTGTCTGCCTTAAGAGAGCTTGAACGCACAGGCACCAACATAGAAAGCAATGTTCAGTTGAAGCTCACGAGGTGTTCCTGTGGTGAGTATCATATGTGCATAACGGCTTGCCGAGAGCTCATCAAAGGTGATTTTCTGGTTCCGGTCACGGGTGGTGACCCACAGATCATTGTCCAATTTGACGGATCCGCTCATCGGGCGAGTAAAGTGGGCGGTGCAGGAGCAGCCCTATTGCAATTTGATGGCAATGGCCTAGCCCTCTTAGATTGGGATGCCCGAGTGTTACCAAAGTGTGCTGACAATATTGTTGCGGAAGCCAATGGCGCTGATCTTGCTATGCACTTATATGAGAAGTACGTGCGCATGTGCCATGAACAGGATCTTGTTCCTCTACCGTTGAGCAGAATACATGGTGATATCAAGCAGTTATTACATCACCTTGACTTTCGCAGCCGCTTCAGGCGAAGCGACCTCATTCCACTCATTAACACTTTCCATCGACGGCGAAGCCGTGTAGCTCCAAATGCTATCACAGAGTTTAGACCTCGGGAAACAAATGTTATCTCTGACTACCTTGCAGGCCAAGCAAGTGCATGGATCCGTGATAATCAGCATGACCCACGGTGTACAGGGGAACCCTTCAGTCTACCGGTTGACCCGCCCTATGAACTACTTTTGGAAGCAAACGCCGTGATTCTGGGTCCACATGTGGCTGGAAAAGTTATGCTAATCCTTCAGGAAACGCTTGGGTGTAATCAGTTACAGCTGGCTGCTTGCTTGCGGTGGAATAATGGAAGCCATGTGGCTGCTATTCGCAGCCTTGCCCTGGCCACGCGCAACGCTACTACTCCACTTACAGTTGAGTACGTTACTCCGGCTAATGATGCCAGTGGTAGGTTGTATGCCACACAAATCTGTGCGCAGAAATTGCCACGCGACCTTAGGTTACTCATTTATGGCAGTACCCACAAAGAAGTCGACTTAACTGGTGCCCACTATGAACTTATTAGAGCCACTACAGGATCGGTTACCCTCCCTCCTATACGTCTCCTAAGAGACAGGCTGAAAGAGACTTGGATAGGCGAACATGTTGCTGATCCTGAGCTGTTAAATGAGGTTAAGATGGTACCCATACGTATCATCAACAGTGGGGCTACCCGAGCCTTGATGCATTTAACTGACAAAAGCCTGAGTATCCCCTCGTGGATTGAAGCCTTTGCTTTTGACCTGGACGCAGCTCGTGAAGTCTTCACTGTCCATGTGCGAAGAGAGGTGAGGCCGAAGGTTGATGCTCTTGCCAAAAATCGTCACTTTTTTGCTGTTGAAGCCATTGAGGCCATTTTCATGCAACTTTTTCTGTTGGAGGTTAGGAAGCGATATACCTTCTATTATATGGTTACATGACGGGCTATGGATTGGACGTGAGGTGGATAACCAGATTCTGTATGCTGCCGAGAGACATGTCAGACTCCTCCTTTTTCCTCACTCTGATCCCACCTCCAGTCTTTTCTCGATCACTTGCCTGCATGAGGCCTGGCAGGGTGTCGTCTCCACTTGCCCACCCCCCCCACACCCTCCGCTGCTTGCTAAATGCTCACAAGGCACCATGCGAGGTTGGCGAAGGCGGAAGGTTACCCGGCAATTTCCTGTTGCCAAATTCAGCCATAGGCAAGCTTTTAAGCGAAAGCTCCCCGGTTACATTGACAGGATTAACAAGCGCGCCCGCCTATGCAGGCGCTAATACAGCCATGACCCAATTAGATTGAACGTCCGGTCGTTAATGGTCGTCCTGCTGTCTTGTTGTTTGGAGATGTAGGGCTCTTCGGGGACTCCCCCCCTTCCTTGTTCCTTTCTATTGGAGAATTGCCAGATTCTACTGTTATAGGAAGTTTCCCTGTGTATTCGCCGATATGCCGCTGCTTTGTATGGTCAAACCCTATTAGCTAACGGCATGTGGGGAGCCTCTTCTTGACTGCGGATTTCGAGGTTGGTTTAGAACCCAGGGTCAGGGCGCCTCAGCCCTTCCCCTTTGGCCTGCTGCCACTTTGTGGCCTATTTGTAACCAACACGGTGCTATGCACCTGAACACTTTTGTGCAGGATTTCAATAGGCTTGGCCTGACACAATGGGAAGGGATTGAGGAAGATGTTGCATGGGGCCACGTAACAAGCCTTATGGGATTGGCAAGGCCCAGCATAGATGGACCGATCTTCATCTACAGAGCACCGGTCCAACTTGGAGGGCCTTCTCCCTTTCGGGTTCAGCTCATGGCTACGGCAGGCTCGAGTCCAGAGCCCCTTTTATCTGCCCTCGCTGCTCGCTTTGAAGATTTGGCTGACCCGGCGCAGTTCGAACCATGGCATGCGCCATACAGCTATATCCATGCCAGCACAGACATTGGTGAAGTAGTGGACTGGATCACCGACAAGTTTGTGGTGGCCAACAAAGGTGATCTTGCGGTCCTCCACAACCGCAACAAAATGGTCAATGCATTTACCAACACGGAATGGGTTTCTGGCTCAGGGGGAGCAATCATCTCGCGTAGTGTCACGTCCTGTGCTGGTATGACGGCATACCTAGTACTACTTGCCCAAACCAGAGTGGGTTTCCTCAGTGGGGGACGGGGCAAAAGGTTCCATCAACTCCCACCGCAAGAACAGGCTGCCCAAAGAGAAGAGGCCTATGCAAGGGCTACTGTGGCCCTCACTCGTGCACAGCAGATCTGCTTCATCATGGGCCCACTGGACATGCGGGGGCTGGTTGGAGCAGCGACTATTATTGGCTGCTTGAAATATGGTGCCTGCTTCAGCGGGCAAGACGACCAGGACGACCCTGTTTTCCTTATCCGGCTTAAGGATGAGGATCTACTGGAGGCACCTGATGACTCGGCCTTTGTGCAAAGCTTACGTTTCTCCTGTGCGAGAGTGAACGGAGTTTATCCACCCCTTGCCCTGGTGGAAGCCTGCATTACTAAGGAGGACAGTACCCCAAGGGTGCGGAAGCTACACCTTATGATGGTGGACCTGCACAGACGCAGGCGGATGGCTGACAGGGTCATAAGGCTACTCGCGGACCTACAAGTCGACAGGTGGGCAGAAGAGTGTTTGCATACTCTCCCTATCCCGTGGAAGCAAAACCAAGAGGCTTACCAGCTTAGATATGTCTTTGGATATGCAATGGATGGAAGTGACCTTCCGTGTTACATTCTTTGGCCTGTACGGACAGCAGAACAATCCTTCTGGTGCATTGATGCCTGGAAAGGCGATTGGGTGCGGCTTGATAAATGTGCGTATATGGCTCCGCTGGGAATCGAACACTTTTTTGATGCCTTTTGCTTTGACCCACAAAGGCCCTGGCGGGCACCTGCATGCCAAGCTCTGGGCATCCCGTCCTGCCATGTTTCAGAAGACACACATCTGAAAAATTTACATGCGAAGAGGTTCTCGCTTACGCCAAGGCGCATCCCAGTTGAAAGGAGGACACCTGCTGCAAAGAGTGAAGTCGATCAAGACATGGTTGGAAGAGATGAGAGGGTGTCTGATGCAGTATCTGATGCTGAGAGTGGTTGGTCAGGGGTGTCGGACAACTCCTCCACGGACTCAGAGTGTACTGATATGGAAGCCTCATCGGTTGACTCTGACCAGGATAGATTTGACACAGCCTATGATGCGTTTCGTGACCTGGCCAATGGCCTATACCATTGACCTCAGACGGTACTCCAGGGGTGTCACCAGTGAAGATGCGGCTGGTGTTCCATTAGTAGATGGACAAGATAAACTGCAAGAGTTGGTGCACCTGCCGAGAACTTGGCCGTTAGCGCGCCTGACCATTCCACTTGAAGGTCTAAGCAAGCAAATTGATCGGCTATTGGAAGGGTATTGCTTTCAAATCTTGGCCACCAATCAGAATCCAGAGGCACACAATGGCAGGGTCGTTCAGACGGCTACGCATCTCACCTGGATCTTGGCTGAGTACCTCGCAGATACTATTGCATGGCTAATGCGAAGTATACTGGGCCATGACTCTAAAGATCCTCTTTGACAAAGACACTCAACTTCTTCTCACACCTAAGTTCTGGGTTTTGCCGTTGTACCGGGAATTCCTGAACAGTGCAAGACGCATCCGACCGAGCCCCTCCTCTGAAAGGGCTCGTGGCTGCACGGGGTTGGTCAAGGTCATATGTAGGGAAAATAAGGAGCAGAAGGGAAAGAGGAAATACCATGCTGGTACGCCTCACCCGAATGATCGTGGTGGATTTACCCAATGGTTTGGGTCAAGCAGCCTAATGAGCACGCTTTATGTATGGTTTCCAGCATGCTGGGCGCCGATGGTGTCTGAGAGACTATTTAGCTGGTCGCCCCCATCAAGAGAGTCCACCTACCCGCAGCATGGTCGGTCCGCCTCCCCAGACGTGGTCCAGAGTGCATCCTTGGCACCAAAACAGTCAAGGGGCTTCTGGTTCCAATGATACAATGGAGGCAATGGAGGAGACTGACAGCACTGATGTGAAATACAAGATCAGGCAATGGTCATTGCCGGGTGCTACAATTGTGCCGGTGCTTAATGTTAGCAGTAGGGTCTTCTGGCTAGAACTGGATGACAAAGCTCTCTTGGAAAGCTATGGAGTGTTACAGGAGGCCGCCAAGATGCGGATGACTGGCTGAATTTCATGCTATCGCAGAAGAACCTTTGGCATACCTTTACAACCCGGGGCACTCTCGCAGAGGAAATCTCAGCACAGGTTTTCAGCAAAGAGCGGCGAAGGCTGCAGGCCCAACATCTCTGGAAAGAGGTCAACTTACGGTGCGGGATGCTGTTTGACCGAATGTATGTCAATGCACCCACGGGGAAATCCAAAGAAGAACTCGATGCTCTGCTCTTTGACAAGGCCACCAGACGCAACCGCACAGACCCTTATGACGAGAAAAGGTATCGTGGGGCTGGAATTGAGGAGGTCAAAGCATGGTGGAAGACTTGCCGAGATTGGATGGCACAGTTTAAAAAACAAAATGTACCGTTTGTCTATGACTTCAAGACGTTATTGAAGGCGCTTTCAGACAAGGACACAGCAGCACAGTCGGAAGTTGATGCATTCATGGAATTGTGCAAAAAGGTGGCAGACGAGAGAAGGTACGTATCAACTCAAGCGTCGACGTCGTCCTGACGTAAGAGACGCGCCTGGGTATCAAGGTGCTGATATTGATATGGCTGACATCTGACCATGGACAACGTGGAGAATTACTACTTGGTGGAAGAGAACCTTTGAGGGGCTGAGAGGGGCGCGCATGTTTCACCTGTTTCACTTAGTTCGCAAATTTCCCTGGGCTTTCTGCCTGGCTTGGTGCCTGGCGGGTTGTGGGTTTTGTTTGTTGGTTGGTTTTGTGTTTCGGTTGTTTTTCTTTTCGGGGAAATTTGTCTTCACAATCAATTCCAGTTGTTGACCGACAATGTCTCGCACTAGTCCGGCAATGCAGGAAAAAAAAAACTACCTCATAACATGCGGAGAAGTCCCGTTGCTGCCTCAACCTGCCGCAGAGTGAGACGTTTCCCATTCAGGTAAACTGAAGTTGCGAAGCCCAGCCAGGCTACAGCAGCGAAGCGCAAGTTCCAGTGCTAGGGACGTCATGTTGCGATTTGTTTTTCAGATGTTTTGTTTTGTCAGACGTTATGCATTGAAGATGTTGATACATGGATGACATGAAACACAAAGACCCAGTCTTGATCTTAAAACAAACCAAAACCCCGATGATGACAAAGGTTGTTCATCTTTGAGGTGTGAAATCCACATCACTGCTCCCAAGTAAACTGGAAACAAAAGGCCAAGAACAAATCAAAACTAAAAAACTTGTCGGCCCAAGAAAGCAGACTCCAGAATGTATTTCTGATGGCAAGTTCTGCTACGAGCACGACAAACTACTTCAGAGCTAGAAAACCGAGTGCACGCATGCCAGCCCATCGAATGGCTATTGAAAAGAAAAAAGTTGGAGAATTTCATCCATTGCAAAAAAAATTGTTGTGTACTTGGAAATATTATTCTTAAGGCGAGGTATTGCGATAGCTTGAGAGTTTCTTTGCCTTAAAAAGCGAACGAGATCAATGAAAGGTCAGGGACCACTAAAAACAAGGCAAGAAAGCCAAAACAAACTCCCAAACAAACACCGAAACCAAGCCACCGACCCGTCCCTGACCAATCGAGTACAAGGTGAAACCTGGTGAAACAAGCTCAGGCTCTCACTGCTCACTACAATCCCGGCTCTCACAACGTCTTCAGCAGGAAAATAGTCGATGCACTGATGCGCCAAAATTGCACACCGCTGTGGCGAAAAGCATTTTTTAAAGTCAAAATGTACAAAATTCGTCAGCAGCGGACAGTTCTTTGAAGTTGTGATGTCGAAAAATTAGTCACGTAGTAAGTTAGTCAGTTGTCAATCAGTCAGTTCGTTCGTTAGTTAGTTAGTCAATCAGAGTGAATTAGTCAGTTAAGCAAGCAAGCAAGCAATCAATCAGTCAATCAATCAATCAGTTAATCAATCAATCAATCAATCAATCAATCAGTTAGTCAGTTAGTCAGTTAGTCAGTTAGTCAGTTAGCTAGTTAGTTCGTCAGTTAGTCACTCAGTCAGTGAGTCATTTGGTCAGTTAGCTAGTTAGTTAGTTAGTTAGTTAGTTAGTTAGTTAGTTAGTTACTTTAGTTACTTAGTTAGATAGATAGTCAGTTACTCAAGTAGTCAATTAGCAGTTCAGTAAGTCAATTAGTAATTAGTCAGCTCGTCAGTTAATCAATCTATCAATCAATCAGTTAGTCAGTTAGCTAGTTCGTCAATTAGTCAGATCATCGGTTAGTCAATCAGTCAGTTCGTCAGTTAGCCAGTTAGCTAGTTAATTAGTTAGTTAGTCAGTTAGTCAATTGGTCAGATAATCAATTCAATTACTCGGTTAGTCAGGCAGTCAGCCAGTCAGTAAGTAAATTAGTCATTTCGTCAGTTAATCAACCAGTCAATCAATTAGTCAGTCAGCCAGTCAGTCAATAGGTCAGTTCATCACTTAGGCAATTACTCAGCTAATCAGACAGTCAATCAGTCAATTAGTCAGTTAGCTAGATAGTCAGTCAGTTGGTCAATGTTTTTGCTCTGACATCCGTCACTCACAGCAATCAATCTCTCCTATACGTTTCCTATTCTTGATCCGCCACCGCCTTGTGTGGTACTACTGGTATCAAATGTTTTACTGCTGGTCAGATAACAGGACAACGGCGTTTGCGTATGCACTGTGCCTTGGTGCTTGTTAGATTGAAAACAACAGCTGGTGGTCCTCCTTGAGGATACCTGGTTTTTGTTTCCGATTTGGCTTGTTACTGCCTTTTAGTGGTGAGAAGACAGGAATCACTTATGGACTCGATTGCTTTTTTCCATTGCCTACACTGTGTTAACTTGATCACGGCTCTGGCCAGATTATTTTGGTTTTGGTGCGGGCTTCATATGCTTCCTCCAGGCTAATTCACCTGACCTTTGGGCTGGGATGACGTTTTATGATGCTGCATTCATTTTACAGGCTGGGTTTTTTCACTGAATCGTATGCATCTTTGGCACAGACGTTGTGCTTGCGTATTGTGAGCTTTGTACATCTTTGACGTATCGCTGTCATTAGATGTATTTTGACGATTCTGCTTTTGGTGACTTTGCAGCATCTTTGATATTTTGTTGAGGCTCTTTCTCTCTGAAGGATCACCACAGCGATTGGATTTCACACGAACAATTCGGCCTGTCTACACCGTGCTAACTTGATCACGGCTCTGGACAGTAAGTCTTGTTCGTGTTTGGAAGTTTGGTTAGGGCTGGTAGTTCAACTGTTTTGAGGTTCATGCCTCTTTGGACCTCCTTGATCCCTTTGTTTTCTGGCAACTTTGTCGCCTCCCTTTTGCCCCTAGGCCCGTGCAATATTGCACCGACCTGGTGGGAGCGTCCGTATGCTTTGTGGGGTGGGGAAAAAAAGCAAGGACGCAGGTACCTGCCCAGGTCGGATGGGTCCTACGCTGTCACTTTTCTTACAAATAAGATTGGCCAAGCTGCAACCGAGCGACAGTGTCGCAAGGTGTCTGTGGTAGAAGGGCTTGTGAGATCGCGATTATCCACCACTACAAATGCTATGGCAATTTTGCGAAGGTGCTCTAAATGCTCCGGGATGAATGTAACA
Source organism: Breviolum minutum Mf 1.05b.01 (assembly GCA_000507305.1). NCBI lineage: Eukaryota > Dinophyceae > Suessiales > Symbiodiniaceae > Breviolum > Breviolum minutum. Next base: position 42,692 of record DF243138.1, on the reverse strand, counting down.
TGGTCAGCTTCGTTGGTTTCATAAGTCCTGGCTCCAGAGCCATTAAAGTGAGCATTCGGGGCCGGCCTCAAGACGACACGTCCACAGCCTCAGGGGGCATTTCCGAAGAGTCTAGGATGGTCGCCAGAGTGCAGGTCTGACAACCTGTCCACAATTGGTCACAAGGAGCAGGTACAACTAGATGTCCCGGAGCAAATCTAAGAGTGCTGGAGTTGATATGAGGCTAATGCCGCGGAAACAAGAAGAGACCAACAAAACCATGCTAGAGACACTCAAAACTGGAAAGGTGTTGACTTATAGAGACAGCCAACTGGCCTACTAGACTGAATCGCCTCACAGTCCTTTTCTGCACTACGTAGGCGTACGCAGCAGGCACATCAACCTGGTTGTTGTTGTTGTTGTTGTTGTTGTTGTTGTTGTTGTTGTTGTTGTTGTTGTTGTTGTTGTTGTTGTTGTTGTTGTTGTTGTTGTTGTTGTTGTTGTTGTTG
>DF243138.1:12680-41889 GCA_000507305.1 Breviolum minutum Mf 1.05b.01 | reverse complement strand
TTTGTTTGTTTGTTTGTTTGTTTGTTTGTTTGTTTGTTTGTTTGTTTTTTGTTTTGATTGTGTTTGTTTTTTTTGATTGTGTTTTGTTTTGTTTTGATTGTGTTTTGTTTTGTTTTGTTTTGTTTTGTTTTGTTTTGTTTGTTTGTTTGTTTGTTTGTTTGTTTGTGTGCGTTTGTCATGTTTTGTTTGTTTGTTTGTTTGTTTCTTTCTTTGGTTGCTTGTTTGTTTGTGCATTTGTTTGCTTGTTTGTTTGTTTCTTTGTTTGGTTGTTTGTTTGTTTGTTTGTTTGCTGGCTTGTTGTTTGCTTGTTGGCATGTTGTTTGTTTGGAGATTGTTGTTTTTTTTGTTTGTTTGGTTGTTGTTTGTCTGGATTGGTTGTGCTTGGACGGGTGAAAATTTCCAGAAAACGCAAAGGCCACTAAAATTCAAATTCAGTTTTGTGATGCTTGTTGTGGACACGCAATCAAAGATCGCGCAAGGTTACCTCACATCATTTATTTGCAGAAATATTTTGTTCGTGACGCATTTTATTTTTGAAAGATGTGGGTATGGTGGGACATTTTTGATTTCACGTATTTAGTGGCACTCCCTCCGACGATTTTTGCCATTGACCACAAAAAAATGGCAAGCTCTCACAAGCAAAGGCAAAAACAAAAAAAAAACATCATCATCAATCAATTCCGCAAATGTTCTCCTGTTGCGACGAAGAAAAGGCGCCATATAAGAACTCCGCAACATGTTTACAAACTTTAGCACAGCGGTGCCCACTTGAACAATAGGGTTGTCAAATACAAATGGTGGTTAAAGTTGAATTTCGCAGAACTCAAACATGCAAATCGTATTGATTGAAAATCAATTAGTAGTGTTTCATAGTGGTGCGATTTGATTGCCTGAAACGGATGTGTGACCATGAATTCGAAGAGAATGTCAAACATGACCATTGCTGTTGTGTCATGTTGGCATGGTAACAATTAAAAAACTTGATGGGAAAAACTGGTTTGGCTGACTTCATGTGTTTTGTTCATGTCGTAATTTACTTGCCTCATTTTGTGCACGACTTTGTGCACAAGTTTACATTGAATTGCCTTTAGCGCACCAGGATGTGACTTGCAATGGATTTGGAATTCATGGTCCTTTTTTGATTTTGGATGTGTGCGTTGCATCGATTGAGAATTTCTGAGCATCCCTTGTATTATAATTGTTTATGTTTTGACAACTTTGAATCAGCGCGGTGACTTTGCAACTTCCTGCCTGCATTGCTATAACGTGGGTGTTTTGTGATGTTTGGACATTTGGGCTCAATTCAATTTTTGCGGCTTGACGTCGAGGCTCGACGACGTCGATTTGAATTGCAGGCAACTCTAACCAAATTGGTGTGTTACTGACTCTGCACCACAGAGACGTGAAAGTTATGGTGTGTTTAAATCGATGGTCTTGTTGCTTGTTTTCCTATCAATTTCAAACTTCTCAGCAAGTTCCAGGCTGAGAATATGAAATATATTGCAAACATTTACTTCCCTAAGAACAAGGTCATTTGTGTGTCGGATCAGAATTTTAAAAATTACATTTTCATACATGTTCTATGGTTTTGTCTTGTTTTTGGACTTGTAGGATTGGCAGCTTGGACTTTGCTGCTTTGCCTGATTCACCAAGTGTGGTGCTAGGCAGGACCATATGATGTGAAACCAGAGTGGTGCTTTCTTACACGTTGAAACTTGTATTTAGATTGAGATTTTCGAGGAACAGCAGCAAAGACAGCAAAGACAGCAAAGATAAATCTAATTTTTGCATGGAGCAGTTACAGAGCACAAGGAGCTATTACAGAGCACAATTCGATCTTGATTGTGTTGTTGGGTAACAATCCATGAACTTTTATCACTCCACACTTTGATGCCAGGGGTTCTTCAAAGAGGCTGCAGTCATGGGAGGCTTGCTATCCCTGCTTCCAAGTCGCTGTATCAAGTGAAGAAATGTTTTGACTCTCTCTTGTAAATGTTATGCTTTGCATTTTGGATCCGAGGTGCTAGCAGTTACATTGCGATGCTCAGCATTGCTGGCTTCCTGGGGTTGGAAGCTCAGCATCGTTGCATGGTGCTCCAACAGGTTCGATTGAATCTGGCGCCACAGGAAATGGCAAGGAGTAGGTGCTAGTTGCACAGGTTGGTCTTGTGCTCGCTCATGTTCTAGAAGTCGGCATAAAATGGCTGAAGGAATTTCCACTAAGGTATTTTGTTTGCCAGACTTTCAGCCAGACTTCGTTTTTCTTATCGCTGGTGCATTTGGGCTTTCATTGTCATGCTTTAATTGTGTTTCATGAGTGCCCATCCTGCAGTTCACTTTAGATGTTTGAGATGTTCGTTAAGTGAGCCAGCCCTCCAGCTTTAAGTTTTGACTTTGCCCTTGTCACCTTGTCCAGAATTTTGTCAGACCATTCTTTTGAGGCATGCAGAGCCTTTTAGCCAATCTTTTATCGGGAATTTCGAACAACTGAGGGCAGCATGGACAGCCAGCAAAGTCTCTAGATTGCTTGGGTTGCGCGCTGAGTTGAATCCAATATGCAGCAAAGTCATGTGCGGTGCCAGGTGAAAGACCACATATGATATTGCACATGCACATTACATACCCGCAAGCGCATAAAGAGACCATGCAGCAACACACATGCACACACTCACAAACGCACAAGTCCAACAAGGTTTCGAATTTCAGTGTCGTACAATTCTGTCATTTTGCATCAGGATATCTTCTATTGTGCTAGAGATCGTTGTCGGAGTTGCTCTTGGACCCAGGTTCCATCAGGGGGGTTTGGGCACTGAAAACCACTTCTCAGTTTTATGCACTTTTGTAGTGCTTCAAGTTGTCGAATTATGATCTAAAAACAATACTAGCTATTAGCAAAGATGGCATGTGGCATCAACCAGTCTGGGCTGTGCAAAAGAAAAGCAGACATGGACCGATATGGGCCGGTGATGGCCAAGACGTGTAGGTGCCCAGCAGCAATAGCTTTGATACACTGCATGTCACTTTCCCTCGATTCGGTATGTTTCAGGGGCTTCGGCATTGTCGACCCAGTCTACACAGACTGGCCCTGAGTTTGTATTCAGCTCCGCATTGGAGCAGAATGCATTCCATGCTTGTTGCATTCAGTTGTTTGCTTGTGTTCCGAACGTCCAATTTTGAGCTTGTGCAATTTGATGCGAAAAAATGATCAAAAATGCAAATCGGCTGCTTTTGGTTGAAATCACTTCTTGCTGCTTGCCCAGGTCTGCGAGACCAAACGTGTGGATAATTGTGGTGGGCCAGAAGACTTGGATGAACGCATAGAGAGTCTTGGCGACAAAGGAGAGGCATATTTTTGCCATGGATGAACGCCATGCATGTGTAATTACAGTATCATTATTGCCCCTTATCATAGTAAAATAGAAGTTGACCTGTCTTTCTCGTTCCTGAGAGCAATAGTTTCTTTGAACCTGAGCTAGGCTATCTAATTTGATGATGGCATCTGCCGTTGAGCAGAACTAGTAGGCAGCAGACGGCATCAAATACTGAAACTGTTCCGGTGCGAATGGAAAATGATAGATTGATTGACCTTGCAAATCACAAAAAAATCAGGAAAGGCTTGCCCCTGGGAGCAGTGCGGGCCCCAGAGAGGTCAGAACAGGAGAAGGCAAAACACAAAATCAATCAGAAAACATCTCTTGAGAAGAAATCCCCAGTAAGTTAGCCCACAATTCCACTAATAGTAAGTACTTAACCAAGATTTTCAAATCTTGAAAAAGGTAGACGGATTTCTCAAACAAAACAAGGTGTCCCAGTCTCATCATCTTTTTATTGAAAAGTCTTCATTTCTTTGCCCACTTAGCGATTCTTTTGTAACTGCGGCGCCAAGACCTTGGGACACATTGCCTCCATTGGTGTTTGTCATGCTGCAGACTACGGCCACCGGCTCAGCAGTGACGATGCATTCATAATTCACGTGATTCCTGTGCATGTAAGAACTATGTCAATAAAGGCAATTCTATGCAAACATCTCGGACAGCATCTTGTGGTCCCATCCCCCATGGTAATGCCAGTGAAGTACTGCTTGTGTGTGGAAGTGGCATAGTGGGAGCTTCGTTTTGTGACGGTTTGTAAGCAATCGAAATCGATTGAGCTTGTGATGGTCCGATTAATGTTTGATTTTTGCCCAGAACATCATGGCCACGAAGACCATTCTGCCAGAAGCCAAGCTTTTGGGCGAATTGCATTGAACAAAATGGCTGATGCTTTCAGACCCATTTGGACTAATAGCCCTTTTGATTCAAAAGAGCCCAATTTTACAAGGCAGTCAGGCAGTTGTACTAGTTGTACTTGCACTTTCTTCTTTCATTTCAGAGATTTGTCTTTGCTGGACAAGCTTGGCAGCTTGGCCAGATGGGTGGCAACGGTCTTTTCAACATGACTTTGGAGTACGTCAATGGTGCTACAGCTCCAGCATCACAGGTGCAGACTCTGAGTGGTGCCCCGCAAATCACATCAAGACTCTTTCTAATTGGTACCATCCAAAGCATCCATTCTAGATCATTCTACTTGTAGTATGCATATTATGTATAGAGAACATTTGTGCTTCCTCCTTGACATGCATGTAGTAGAAGATTTTTCTGCGTCTTCTTCTCGCAAGAACAAGCAAGTCTTGTGCAGGAAGACCACGGGGACAATCATGGTGCAGAGCATGGTGGCTGCCTTGGCTTTGACTGAAAGCACGGTGTCTTTGTCCTTTTGCACTTTGACCTTTCTGATTCATTCCTTCACGTACAAAGCCAGGGAAAAAGTCGCATTCATAGCTGCTTCAACATCCTTCTTTTGTTAAGAAAAAATGTTGGCAAAGAATCAGATTCGAATGTCTCAAGGAGACGAACATGCAGATTCACATGATGCTGGGCACAGGTTAAGACCCCAGCTGCCTCGATGACACATCAAGAGTTTCTTTTGTTTCTTTTGTTTTCAATGTCATCAGTACTCAGTACGCAGAGCATCTCAGGGTTTTCACTTCTGGCATCTCAGGCGCCTTTCTGGTGGCCGGGTACCTGAACATGATCTACGTTGCGTTTGCAAGTCGATATTGGATATTACATGTGTGATGATATGCTGCGTATGTATGCAGTTTGCCATCCGCACCATGGGTAGTGCTGGTCTCCAAGGTCACTACACGAGCTACAAAGAATGCTTGATCAAAGAATGCCAACATGACCGCCAAGATGCTCTCGATTGATTAAATTGAGAAAGCCATAGGGGCCATATGATGCCATATTATGTTTTGTTTTCAAAAAGATGTCTGAGAATCGAACTGTTGCATGGTGCACATGGATACAACTCTAGGCATTCTCGTGATCGCATCAGAATCCATCTTCATCTGACAAGTCCTCAAGCGTTTCGTCTGGATCTGGTTGTTTTTACGCTTTTGGACTTAGGAAACAGTGCAATTGGTGCATTTTGTTTCAGCTTGTTTCCTTGTTTTGATGCAGGATGTTGATGAGCATTGCGGTTCCTTCCCCGACTTCTTCACTCTGATCGGGCATGCAGGCAAGATGTTTGTAGAGTAGAGCATGTAGAGATCAGTTCAGACGACGTGATGGCAGATGCGGGACAGGTGTAGGGCTCATGATCTTCGAAAGTGGCATGCACTTCGACTTCGAAAAAGCCCAGGCACTCATATCTCTCATATGTCTCAACTTGGTAGATTTCATCACTTTCTTTGCGAGCTTCTCCACTGGTCGGTTTTAGTGCCCACCAACAGATGTTTGTGCCCATTTGCTACACCAAATTGCAACTACCTGCCTGGAGAAGCCAGTGTGAACAAAAGCGTCTATACACCGTGGCATGCTGCAATACGCTTTTCTTCAGGATTTAGAATGGATGGCCAAACTTCCTCTTTGTTGCATCGCAAGTTGATTTTGATCCAAAGTAGTTGCCAATTCCTGCCATCGTTGCAAAACTTCGATGGAAGTTGTGTATACTTTTGCCTCCAATTTTTGGAACATGATGCTGTCGTAGTAGGTTTTGTTTTCCCGAGCTCTGACCAGGTGGTTGGTCCGCCAGCTGTTGCAGTGGCAATCCTCGGCACAATCTTGCCCTTGGCGACTTGGACTCAAACTCATTTTCGAGTCGAGAAGATGCCTCCAACCCTTTCCATTCCGTCTACGAGTCCACCATTATATACAATCCGTATTTTCTGTTTTTTTTTTAAATAGGAAGGTTATGCGGACGCTTCGTCTTTCTATTTTTCAGCTTGAACCATCTCTCTCTGCTTTCTGCCAGCATTAAGCCATATGAAGTCCATATGACGTCCATATTCTTGACTTGCTGTTGAAACGAGATCTTTGGAACGCTGCTGACCGTGCTGTTTGGACGACCTTTGATGTCTGGGAACCTCAGCCGAGCGTCTTCAGAGCGAGGCAGAAGGAGTGTTTCAGTCCTTTGCAAAGAGCGTTTCGAACTGTCGAGGCCTGATGGCATTTCTGCAGGAACCGCTTTAGCGCCGACAAGTCTTTCTGGCGAAAGTTTAACAAGTTTCGTTTCAGCAGGATACAGGATCTCGAGTAGGATCTCGTTTTTCTTAGAAGACATTAAAATGAGCAAACGGAACAACCTGCACGAAAGCTGTGTTGTGCCAAAGCGCAATGGGGTGTGAGAAGGCAAGACAATAAAGCATTCGGAAATCTCCTGGGAAGGTTTCCCAAAGGAAGTCATCATATTCCGGGTATGCAACGGATTCAACCGATTCAATCAGTTCAAGCTCTCAACTCTGCGCCCCAGGTGTTGGAATTGCCTTGCGCTTGCTGGGTGAGGCAGGTGTCCTCCAAGAGAATTTTGGACAGGCGGCGCAGTCGCGCAGGGCATTTGATGATGGGAAGGGAAGGGAAGGAAGCAGCTGGGCCTTTCCGGAAAGAGGATGGAGAATCAAGTTATAGCTAAAGGAGTATCACAAGGAATGCGTGAGCAACAAGTACGGGGGATTTTTGGAAGTTGCATGACACGTTTGCTAGAACATGGACTGATCCAAAAAAAGGGTTTCTTTCGGTTGTGCGGTCATGGCACGAGCATGTCCAGGCCATTATTACAGCGGCTTTTGTGGTGCTTGGCTCAGATATCACCTCTGACACAATTCGGAACTCCGTGAAGTCTGTTTGGGGGCCTTGTTCCACTTTAAGGCCTGGCTACCACAGCTTTTAAGGAAATCGGTATACAACTTCTGGTCTCAGGTTTACAAACTTTTAATGTTTCTGCTTCCCGAACCAGCTGGATGTGTCTGGTTTGATGCAGACGAAGATCTGCAGAAGTCACAATGGAGGATGATTGTCGATTTGTCGATTGTGTGTTTCATTTCTCCGAGGACGACATCCTTTCCTTGGTGCTGTTCAATGTTCTGTTCAGCTTCTTCCTGAGAGAAACTTCTCATGAGAAGTGCGGAGATTTCTTCACTTGTGCTTTTATCTGCTCCTGTCCACTGAGCTTTGCTTCTTTGCTTTGCTCCAGGTCTCGGAGGTGATTTCGATGCTTTCAAGACCATCGCAGCATGCCCAGCAACACTTTCCCAGGTCCATAGCTTCGTTCAAAAAACTTCCAGCTTCGAAATGTACACAACTGCTTACCTGACTGTATTTGTTTGCTTAGCTTGGCTTAGCTTTGCAAATTTCGTTGCAGCTGTTCTGGTGTCGAATGGAGCAAAGTGTTCAAAGTGTTCATATCTGAGTTTTGACAAAAAATTTCAATGTTCAACGTAGGACATATGAATGAAACAATGAAAAGACATCAAGTTCCAACTTCCATGAATTTGATATTGGCATTCGGGTTGAGCTTGGAGATGTTTTGGGGCATCCTGAGCATCCTGCCGTTCTGCAATGGACTTGACGAAAGCTCCATCTGAATCTTCCAAGCTTCAAGTTAGCTATGATCTGCAACAAAGCATATTCGGGGACCTGCATGCAGAGATGGATGCTCAACTTAGCTCATCTACACCGGGGTCTGGAACATCAGATAGAAGTAAATATGCATTCTTCGCACTTCAACGTGCGATTGAAAGGCTTCGATCTTTCTACTATGTTTTGCTAGTGGCGTTTGGCTGTCTCATATCCGGCGTCTTCTTGTTGGTGTTGACCGAAATCCTTTGGCTGGCAACACGCTTAACTACTGGACCTGTTGCGGAGGCGGTTATCTCTGGCTTCAGCGCGTTAGGTTGGCTATTGGTATCTGCGACAGTTGCCATTGCTTCTACGTGCCCCGTAGATGAGTTAGACTTCAATGCTTTTGTCACTCCCAGGCCAGTCCTTTGCATCTTCTTAGCAACACTTCCATTGATCACTTCGGTTACACGGGTCTTGGATTTGCCAATTCCACGTTGGATCTCTTGTGCTGTTTCGCTTTTGATGTTTGTATATGCTTGCCTTTACAGCCAGTGCTGCGGCACGAATTGGCGGCGGTTCCTCCCATCTTTCGCCGTTTTGATGGAAGTGTGGTACTTGGATGTGATTGTTGGTTCTACCGTGAACGAAGTGGCACTGGACGAGGACACAATCTGGACGGATGTGTTGTTGGCTCTCCATGCAAGCAGTGCTGTTGTTTTGCAGTGCTGTCTATGGTGGAAGGGGTATGGCTCAACTGTCCGCTTCAACTACTCAAGCCATATGGCTTTGTCTTGGCAAAGTTGTTACTTCTTTTGCCGTGCCATTGACTTGTTGACTGGCCACAAAGAATGGGATGCGGAGCGACAGTTGGATGTGGCCGTTGGTGCAGCCATGGCTTTTGCAGTAGCAGCACTTTTGCCATTGATCACAGTCTGGGTCATTGGTCGCGAATACCTTTTCCAACGCTTGTCAGATTGGGTTGACCAACGAAGACGACTTCAAGAAGGAGCCTTCATGGCTATGTTGTTGGATTCTTACCTGGTAGAGATTGATCAACCTTGGTGGTTGTCAGAAGCTGAAGCAGCATCCAGCCAAGACTTGGCTTCGTGGATACCAAAGATGGAGGAGAAATCAGTGAATCAAAGCGGAAGCAAAGCCAAGAAGTCTGTCACCCGAAGTGTGAGCCTACCTCTGGAGGACACGAAGAGACCTGGATTTGTGAAGGGCCGTGTTGTCGCAGTTGCAGATGATGCCAAGAGCTTCTACGTTGAACTTCCGGATGGCAAAGGTATGCAAGTCCATCGCAACCAACAGGCGTTGAATCAGATGACCATATCCAGTGTAAGATGCAGATGCGCTAAGTTCATGAATAGCACGCAGCCAATTTTTTTTGTCAATGTTTATCATTGTCTATATTCTATATGTCTATCTCTTGCCTCCGATTTCTTTGAAAAAAGAGATAGACCGATAGACACTGATTCCATCTCGCAGGTGTTGCCTTGGCCTGAGCTTTTGGAGCAGGGCCGCAGGACCTTGCGATGTGTCGCTAAGCAGCACGAAACCAATGTCCCCAAAACGATGAAATGCAAAGTACAACAAAATCCTAAAAATATGAAATCTATTGAAATCTTTGCGTTGGGTTTGTCAGCAAGTCACTTTTTGACCTTGAGATGCTCACTCCTCGCCAGGTAGATTGGACTGCGCAAACGGAAGAGCTTTGGATGCACAGCCATGGGACAGGGTACGAGCTTTCTCGGCCCGTAGGTCGAGGTGAAATCATCGACTTTTTTGTTTCGCATTCTTGGTCTGCGCCTCGACATAGCCTTGGAAAGTCTTTGGATTTGGCAGTTATGTGACTTCCACCGTTTTTTTTTATCCCATCTGGGGTGGGTTTCAAAAAGCGTGCAGGCGAAGAGTGTCTACTCATTTGACCTTCTACTTTTTTTTCCACGCCTCTTTTTTTTTTTGTTGTTGTTGTTGTTTTTTTTTCTTTCTTATTTCAAGACTCAAAATGACTGTAGGATCCTCCTGCCCGGAAGTGGAATGCATTGAAGCTGGTGGCAGAGAACTTCCATGCGAGTCACGGTCGATTTCCCACATTCTGGGTGGACAAGGTGTGCATCAATCAGCGCCAGATTGCCGATGGCCTACGTGTTTTGCCAGTGAACGTCATGGCATGTAGAGAGGTGCTTGTTCTTTGTGGGCCAACATACCCAACTCGGCTTTGGTGTGCATGGGAGCTTTGCGTCCTGTTGTCTTTCATGCATGCAACTCAGCTACATTAGATTTAGAGTCTAAGAGTCAGTTAGAGGTCTGGAGTGGGTTTGCTTTGGTGCTTTGCTTGTCTTTTTTAAACCTTTTCAGCTTTCAAGTCTTCAAGATAATTTGAGTTTCCATCTTTGTACCCTCTCGGATGCTCGGGTTGAGCAAGCCTTGAGGTTCAAGAAGCGTTGAACCATGTGGTGGTGATGCCTTTGAGCGAAGCTGCACTCTTGCAGTTGACAACTTTCGATTGCTCCGTGTCGAGCTGCTACGATCCCAATGAAGAGTTGCGTTTGCGTCATGTCATCGATGCCATTGGCACAGAGCGGTTTGAATCAAAGATTCGTCAGTTGGGGCAACTCATTTTTGACCGAGACCTTTCGAAAAGCAGAGGTTTGTTGGTCGACAAGGTGCTCGGTGACTGTGAAAGTGGCGAAGTCCGACGTGCTAGAGAATGCACAGAGGGCAGCTTGCCACCTGACCCTGTACCAGCAATACCAGATATACCAGTGGCCTCAATCTCTGTCAAAATCAGTGAGGGGTCTGACATTGAAATGAGTGAGGGTGAGATTGTACAGATCTAGTTTCACCAGTCACAAAATCTCATCACAAAATTGATGGAGATTTATGTGCAATCCAGGGCCTAGTGGCCTAGTGGCCTAGTGCATGTGCTTCATACCTGCGCTATCAACCTAAAGAATCTCCGATTTTTTCCGACCCAATTTGGCTGTGTGTCGCCCGTGTACACAGTCACAGGGTCTTGAAGTTGACGAATGGTGTGAAAAAGAAACATAGTTTGACATGTTCGGGTCAAGATGAACAAGCATTGAGTTAGGATGTTCTGCACAGGCTACAGAAGACTGGTTACTTAGTTACTGGTTGATCCAAGTCTTTTGCAGTCTTGCATTGCTAGCATTGCTCCAAGTTCGCGCCTCTCATTGGCATCGCCTTCATGGGCTTTGCTTGCGTGCTGGCTGTGAAGCTGTTGCCTCAGGAGAATATAAGGGACGCGGGACAAGTGAAAAGCAACGATAGGCAATGATAAGCTAGGGAAACGATACTGTCAGAGAGAGTTCTTGCAGCATTTGTTTTGATATACCTTCCTTTGCAACACTGAGGTTTTGGCCAAGATTCCTGAAGGATTATGTTCTTGCCAGGGTATTCGCCCCAATAGTCTTTATGCTGAGTAGGGTTTTCCAGCTTCATCAAATGAAATCCTACCTTGCAAGCATTTGCAGAACTAGTCTGAATTCTAGCTACAGCATTCTTCAATACATTGATTATGCGGCAGGTGCCAGCGAAGGCTGAAGGAGCCAAAATCTCCGCTCAGGACGAGGTGATGGGACTGAAGATGAGATATAGAAGATGCCATGCCACAAAATGATTCGCTTCAATTTTCCAGTTTGCATTTGGCTGGCTTGGAGCCAAGAAGCCACACTTTTCTCAAGAATCTCTTTTGAGTCTCTTGTTGATCCTTGAAAGTGAAAAACTGCCAAACCTTGGCCGAATGGAGAGGCTTTGTTCCTCTTCATGTTCGTCTGGCTCCAAGAGACAGCAATTTGATATGCTTCCGAAATTTCGTATTCTTTAAAACTTTGATACAATGCTAAGACCGTTTCTACCTATATAATTGCAACATATATAGATACTATAAGGACAATGTAAAACTTTACTTTGCTTTACAGTTTTACCGTATCACTCTTTCTCGAAGCACTGAGGCGCTCCTCTTCACCTATGCCACCATCACACATTTCTTGGGCACCCATCTGCCAACTTCCAAGATTGAATTTTCGCAACTCCTTCCATGTGTGACATTCAGAATGGAGCACAGTGGAGAAATGAACAACTAATATATGATGATATTACTAATATGACAATGATATGAATGAATGAAACCCTGCGCGTGTAGCTTCTTTTTCACACAAATTGTCCTGACAAGGTGGGGATGCTTCATCGCTGGCATGTCTTTTGCTTGCCTGGATCCTCCTCATCATGCCCATCATGTCGGAAGCCCAGTGTTAACTTTTTTCCACATAATCCAGAAGGCACAATTTTTTAGGTCTGGGTGAAGCAGACCAAGCGCTTGACTTCTTGGATGATCCGCCACCGGCTTAGGGTGTTTGTGGAAGACCCGGGCAATGCTGAACATCACGTCTAAGCTTGCGCCCGTTGCATTTTTCAAATTCGGTCTCTTGCAGGAATCTTCTTCACCGGCACCGTGGCCTTTTCGATTCCATTGCAGCAGCTCTTGTCCCTCGATGCCTTTTGGAAAGGCTGCAGAATTTGAGCAGTTCCAAATGCTGATGAATGAGTTTGAATCAATTTCAGAAAGGACTTTAGCAGTTTAGTGCAGAGAGAGTCAAAAATAGGGTCCAAAATCCAAGTGCACTGTCCTGTGAGACGTCTTGTTTTATGATTGGATCATTGAAGCACGCAGGCAGCATCATGGGCATTGTGGCTTGCATTGGAACCAAGGCGGACCTCTTTCTGCTTGTTTTTTCACATTACACACGTGCTCAAAGTGCAGTTGCGAGTCTGCCCTGTAGCAGACAAAAGACGGATCACACATGGCTTAAGGCTGCTACTCAAGACGTCACACAACCTACGACATGTTTGGTGATGAAATCCTTCATGGTGGATTTGCCTTTCTGCCTTGCCATGATTCCAATGATACACATGGCCCACATTGTCACATGGCTTTTGTGAACTTGTGTGCATCCTCACGTCCGGCTCGTCCGACTTTTCATTTTCGACTTTTGGACAGGTCTTCTGTGCACCATTCATGGGAAAGGCACGATGGGTCATTGGATGGGCCATGGTTGGCCGCGCTGAATTTGCGCGGGGCCCTCAAGGCTACCAAGCTGACAGCAATTCTATGGTCACCATTTCATTGAGCGTCCACTTCCTGACAAGTTCCTGACAAAGTTTGTGAAGTTACTACCACCTGGTGCCTCTGCAAAGTGGCAAGGTATTTGATTGCGCAGATGGCCCTGTCTAGTGGAATGATGGATGAAGGGTTTGGTGCTTAGTCAAGCTGTATGGGTTGCGATGCGCCGCTTCAGGGGAAGTCACTTGGTCAGAGGATAGTTCCAAGCTCTGTTGAGGACGTTCTCCGTGGTGATTTGGGCTTTGCTGTATGTGAATCCGGCCATTTTTGGACTTAGATGTCATATTGCTCGACAGACAAGCCTTGCAAGTTCGTAGAGTTGGTGAAGTTCCAGTGACGTACCAACCTGTGGAAAGTGTGACATGTATTTGGATGGCTTGTGTCAACAGCCAGGCCACCGTTTTTGCTCCTTTTGTGTTCCGCCTCCTGTTGAATCGCTATGTTGCATCCGAAGGTTTGGGAGAGGTGGGATCAATGCCTTTTTGATTTTTTTGGTTTGATTGTTTGATCTCAGAATTTCAGTGACATTTAATGAAAAGTACCGAGACTTGTCTAGATTGCAGACTTCCATAATGTGCTCTGCAATGTCAAGCCCTTTCTTGCACTGCTGGACTGCTTGTAGGGAGCAGCGGGAACTGGTTTCTCTGATTCGCCAGAAACTGAGTGCTTGACCTTTGCCCGAAAGCGGAATAAGCCGGTAGACCTCTTTTCCAACACTTGACTTACAGGCTCTTTGATTGAATTGGATTCCTTGGTTGCACGATTCTGTGTTTTGGAGGGAGTCATCGATCTACGAAGAGAACAATAAAGATGAGTTGGAACCTCAAAGATGCGATGGTCATCTTTGTAGATCCAATAGAGATCCAATCCATGCCATGTCATGATCTGTTTGGCTCATAGGCTTAGCCATTGTTTGACTTGCTCAGTGCCTAGGGCTCGAAAGGACCAAGACTTGGAGGCCGTTGGACATGACAGACAAGAGATGAAAAGAGGACTTGAAGTCAAATGATTCAAATGTGCAACTATCTACATAAGTGGACATAACTTACTGATCATAAGTCCTTCAATTCGCAGAGTCAGTTGGGAAGAACTAAAAGACCAACTGCTTCTGAATGCAAGATTGCATTTGAATGCACAGATGCACTTACCAGAGTTCTAGATTTCACATGCATTTTCATTCGCTAGTCTTGATTTGTGTTTTCTAAGATTTCATGTTACTGTTTGATAGTGCAGGGAATCGATGTGGCGGGAGCCATCAAGAACAAGCCAACGGAGTCCGACACTTGAAAGCCTTGGGAACAAGCATCTAGAACCTAGACGTTGATTCTTCACATTTCAATGGCTATTTTCAATTTTTCAATTCTTCAACTCTCTGAGTTTTTCCCTGGTTTGTGACAGCATTTTTGAGTCTTGCTCAGACTGGTGAAGGCATCCTCACTTTCTGTTTTGGGACATGGATATCCTTTCAATCCCTTTCAGGGATTTTCGACGTCAAACCCCTCGACTCATACCGTCATACTCACTTCTATCGCGTCATAGCAACATATTCGTCATTGAATGGTCATGCAGTCATGCCATTGTGCTATTCTTCATTTTGCATTTTGCGATTGTGTCCTTTACTCCAGGTTCGGGCAATCCAGCCCAGGAGGTGACACTTGGCCAGAGTCAGCTGATTACTGTTCCTCAAGAATTGCAAAAGTCTGTTTGGGGGACTTCCAAACTCTTGCAGATCTTGACACCTACGAAACTGTTCACTCTAAGGATGAGAAAGCCCGAAACTCAAAAGTCCAGACTGGCTTGCTTGCCTGTGCCTTTTGACATTTTTTATTTGCTTTTGACCTAGCCTCTGGGTTTGAGCTTGATTTGCAAAGATCATTTTGATTGTCAAGACAGATATACGTATACATATCCGATACATTATATCTCAAATTTTGTTGCCCTCACAAAGTTTTCGGCTGTCAAGTTTTTGAAGGCTCTTGATGCAAAGGCGGTCAGAAACCTGGATGAAAACAAAGGCCCTAGGGATCTGATGCAGGGAAGTCGCTTAATCACATTCAACAAGTCGACATTCGACATTTCACAGGAAAGGGCGGGCTCCTCTGCTGCCTTTTCTTCAAGAAGGTGAGAGTGATGGATGTTGTGTAGTGAGGTATGGGAACTCTTGCTGTGAAGTGTAGTGCAGCTTCAGCCACTTTGACTTTGTGTCCAGGTGGTCGTGCACTGAAGGTTTCATCATTCTGGTGACTAATTGAATAGTGAAAGTACAGCTTGTGCTGCTAGCAGCCATCTAGGCACTATGGCGCACTGCCTTTTTTTTCGAAGGGCACTGACGTTGGACATCAGTCATGCGGATCTAGACACGTGGACAAGTGACAAGCCTAGATTCAACAAATACAGGGAAGCAGAAAGCTTTAGCGGGCTGAGCACAGAAAGTGCGGGCAACAGAAGGTTCCCTTTCTATTTGGGTACCGAATTAGATCTGGCCGAGCTAGACAAGTCAAAGAAGAAAACGTCAGAGCCTTTGGGCCTCACTTTGGGCAACATCTCCTGAAGGGAGAGGTCGATTGATATCGACGTCTTTGATTGCCCACAAGTTTGAAGCAATCTTCGAGAAAGTGTTAACTCTTTTAATACTTCCAATGCCAATGCACCCATCATTGCCTCGCCACCTGTTTGTGGAGTGCTTCAAACGGGACACTCGTGCACTAACTTTTCGCATGCTCTCTCTATCTCCCAGCTGCTTTAGCATTTGCGGAGTGTCGAGCTTCGATCATTGCATTTGCAAGAGAATATTTGAAAGCTTGAATGTCATCGCCAAGCGGAACAAATCAACACAAATTCTATACACTGCAGCTGAATTCACCAAGTTCTTGGATATCAGTGCTTTGGTCGCTACGTTTCACTGGCCATGTCTTGGACAGGCTCCCTTTCTACTCGATGCTTGGTCTCAAAAAGTGACATAGTAAGGCCACTGATTGCGCCAAGCATCTGCAGAGGCGACAAGCCCTTCTAGTCTGGCATGAAGGGTCAAGGAGCGAAGATCATGGAGCGAATGTTTGGTGCATAGAACTTTGTAGAACATTGTAGAACCAGCTTAAAGACATCAAGGCAGAATCAAGACATCTTTCTTCGCCTTGACTGCAAGACCCCTTTGGGACATCTTGATGATTTTCCCTAAGCATTTTGATGGCTTTGTAGGAATAGCTGTGCCATGGATTTGATGCTCAAACAAACGCATCCACACCCTTGTCTTCTTTGTCTGTTCTTTGGTCATCAAAGCCATATTGACATTAGCCCAAGGAATATCCCAACAGCGACGACATGATCTTTCTGTGCAGTGGGTGACAAATGTAGAGAACAGTTGGGGAAACACTTGAACTGCAAATAACCCTTGAACACAAACATGTCAGTTTGCCCAAAGCTGACGCTGTTGGGGCAAATACCTCTTTGGGTTGAGTATTGTAAGCTCTAAAGTCTAAACAGCCCTTTTGAATGGGTTTTTGAGGGTTTTTGTTTTGTCCCACAATGTTTCTATCAGTGCAGGTTAGAATCTGATGGCCAAAGGAGCAGGATTCGGCCGTCAGATTAGTAACGTATACTGACTGTTTACATCTGTTTACTAGGCGTACGTGCACAGGAACATTGGAGGCGGCTTAGCCTGGTCGAACAAACTCTCAATTCTTCTGAGATGAAAAACTTGAAGACAAGGCATGGCCGTACTGTTCCCTCAAGAGTCATTCCCGAAAGGGAACACCTAGACACCTGGCTGACCAGAGCGATTCAAAAAGACGAGAGGTGTTTGTTGTGCTGAAATACCTTAGACTCGTAGACGTGCTTCCTCAACGTTGGGAGCTTGCAGAAAACCACGAGAATTTTGTGACAGAGAGTAGGACTTAGCTTGGACAATGCTTCGGCCAGTGTTTTTCAACTGCAGTTCGCTTCGAGGCAACGATTTATTTCATCTCGATGTAGAGTTCGGAGGGGACGTTTGGAAAGCCACCCTCCAGACTTCCACCTCTATACACCCCAAAGATCCCCAAAGTGTTCTGACGTGTTCTGATCGTATGGATTTCATCATTACAGGTTGAAGACTCGCTTCGCAGACCTCAAGGCTTTCCTTTACTGTAAGGCAAATAACTCAATGCTTAAAACCAAGGCAGGTTGCTGGAACAGATCTTCTTTTAACATCACTGGCGTGTTTCATTCAGTTTCAGAGAAATCATGATAGAATGCTATCCTCGATCCTTGTGTTTTTTATTGCTGTTTATGAGGTTTCTACCTTAAACATCATCCAGGATGCCACCGTGTTGGGACAGAACCTGTGATGCAACGTCCGATCAAACATAGGTCAATCTATATATATACATTTGTATATGCTAGCAATGCAAGCTGGTGAGGGCCATGGTAGCTGTAGTTGTGGATAGCTATTCGCTATGACAGAGCACAAGGAGCTGAGCGACTTAGAGGTGAAGGTGTTCTCCATTGCAGGCAATGAAATCTGCACTGTGAAAGTACCTCGAGATATCACTCTCAAAGGGCTAAAGGACAAGGTTTCCAGAGCAGCTAGATGCACAGTCACAGGGCCAGACAGCTTCTGTTTTGGTGCTGAGACTTGGGAAAATGGAAGCAGCAAACCGCTTCAGAGCCTCCAAGTGCGCACTGTGGAAGTTACGTGGGTCAAGACAGAGGGTATGCATGTTGGCGATGAGTATTTCTACACGGGTCCTGGTCTCAACGGGATCGAGCGTGGCGATGTTGGCCAGATATCTCCAGGTGACGATGGCAGTATCAGTAGCCATCTCTGCTACCGTCGTGTTTTTTTCCCCAGAGCGAACGTAACCTTGATGGTCCACCAATCACAATTGTCTCGATGTTTACCTAGCCCCAAAGCACTCCCACTGGGCTGCCGAGTGGGGGACATTTTTTTCTACACTGGTCCTCCTCGAAGGGGTTGTAATGGAAGTATGCTGAAGCCTGGAACTCGTGGTGAGGTGGTTGAAGCTGGTCTCATTGAAGACAGCGTGCGAATGCGTTTTGATGAATTCCGTTGCCTTTGTTCTGTGGAGTTTCGAAGCCTCGCCAAAGAACCACCGCAACTACGACGTTGGACTCTGCTGAAGCTTTTGAAGAGATTTGTCAGCAGGCTGTGCTGGAGATTCAATCGCTGAAATTGAAAAAAACGAAAAATGAATTGTTGGAAGTTCTCTTTCGATCCTAAGCAACCGAAGCCTTTCGACATGGTTGACCATAATTGAAAAAAAAACGGAACAGTCAAAAGCATCCACTATAGATTCCTCCAAGATCTAGAGTTGGCAGAAGGAAGAGTCCATTGGCAAGATTTAGTGTTGGCTGACTAATGCCAGAAAGAGAGGAGACGCATCACCAGCTTCATCATGAAAGTTGGTGCACGTTGGCCAGCCTCTTTGAACACAAGGACAGTGCCACATGCGTGAAGCAGACTCCCAACCAGTCGAAGTTGCAGAACACCTTCCACAACTTGTAGCAGAGGAACACGATTTTCAACTCCATTACCATCAATTTTTTCAAATTGGAACAGATGAATCCACGAAGCCAAATGTCTAGATTTCGCTCCCGAAGGAAGGTTCCTAGAACTCAGATTGTTGAGCCATGTCGTTCGCACGGCGGAGCACTTTCTGTACTATGAGGACAACAGTGTTGGACTTTTTTCTTTTCTTCCAAGTGGGGACAGTCAGGACTTCCAAAAAAGGACAGTAGGGCAACACCGTTTTGATCCTTTGGGCCCTTTGCAAACCGTTTTGGGAGTGGCACCTAGTTTCCATCATCTGCTTGAAGTGTACATTCAACATGACAGGAGTCTTCTATGGCATGGCCGGTGCCGAGATCTGAAGGTCAAAGTTCAGTGCACTCGCTTCAAGACAGTCAGAGAATATGCCGCTGTTTAGTAGGCTGAAATCAGACATCATAACTCATAACATTTCCAAAATTCACAAACGTTGCCCGACAATGAAGTTGGATTGTCAGAAGCATAAATGTTCTACAACTTCCGGCTGCCATTGGTTTCTGTCCTTTTTCAAATTGGCATCCTTTCGATACTAGCAGATCTCTTGACAGAGGCACTCTCTGGGCTTCCGCGACCGTTCCGGCGAATGTTGGCAAGCGTTCCAAATCCAGTTCCTGGCCTTCCGCCTGAGGAGAGAAAAGGAAGAAATCAATATATGTAATCGAATCGCGTGTTACAGAAGAATCAGACACGGAAACGGACATGCCGACAGCACAAGACTCACAGCATTGTTACAGATCAGTCAACAGCCCTTGCAGCCAAAGCGCTCACAGAACAACAGCAACTTTGTGGATTTGCCGACGTTGGTGAAACAGCTTTGCATCCACCTCAGGGAAACTGAAGAGTATGCGAAGTCAAACAAGACAAAGAGTCAACAGGTCAAGAGAGTCAGTTCTGTTTTAGATTTTTGCACTTGGTTATTTGAGTCATTTGCGAACGCTGGGGGATTTGGGGGTGGGTTCATGAAGATCGAGGGAAATGCTAGGAGTTTATTAGAATTTGACCAAGTTGACAGTGCAAGAAGTGTAAGAAGTATATGATGTATGATATATGCAATTATGCAATATACATCTTTGTGTCTTTGTGTTCGTGTTGTGCTTTGCTTGGTTTTGCTGAGGTGATGAGCTTCCGCCGCATCCTGCTGTCGGGGCTCCGATCAACGGCTCGGTGGTGGCCCGCGTGAAGGAGGCAGGGATTTTGCTGCATTGAGTGAATTGAGTCCTTTCAAGAGCATTAACAAGCAAGCTCACTGCAGCCTCTCAGGCGTTGCTGTGTCATGTGTCTCCGTAGATATGATAATCTGCAAAAGTACAGGTTCTACAACAGACCCGGCTCAATCCTCGTGAATGGGAACAGCATGCGGTCTACCGCCGTGGTCGCTACACCAGGTGGCAATTTTGGTCGCTTTTTGGGCAGCTATTTTGCTTATGCAATTCTCCATGATATTGTGAAAGTACAGTTTTTTTTATCCATTTTTGGGAACCCCCGATGAGTTCTGTGTGCAGTTTGATTGCTTTGTCATGTACATGCCAACTCAGGTCCATGTTCGATTAATTGCCGCTTGAAAAAGTTCCTCTAGCTGAAGCTATAGTGGTTAACCCTTGTGCGTTGTTTTGATTCTGAGGATGTGGGGTGGGCGGATTCATTGATGTTGATTATTGATACAATGCTTGGGCCCATATTATGCATGCAGCTTCGGTGGAATCCTGCTCTCATCAATGTTACGAGTGAGCAGGAACATCGTTGGCTACTCGCCCAACCAGTTCATCGCCCTGCCCTTGGGTAGAGGGAAGAACTGTGCCAGCTGATTCTGCATTGAGTGTGTTGTGGCAGCTGCAGCTTGCCACACAAAAAGTCTTGACGACCCACTGTTTGAGTTCTATTCGATGGCTAAGTGTGTGAGCGTTCAAGGGGGTGTCGCAGCATAGGCTTTAGATACTCGAAATCCTTGTCAGGGTTCAACCTTTGACTGCTTTGTCAAATGTCAAAACGTGCAATATAGTCTGGAATCTTTAATATAACTTTTCAGTGTCAGCCACCATTATTTCTATTGGCCATGATTTTGATCAGGTGCAACAGTGGTCTAATGCAATAGTTTGCACCATAAATGTCTCAGGCAAACATCATGCTTTTCACATTTTTTGCCCCACCTGACCATATAAGCGCGGATACTGTGGGATACTGGATATTTGAAAGGGATATGCCTTCTCATTGTTTTCACCCCAGCTACTACCAGGTTCAGGCCATGATGCTGGGATTTTCTTTGTTGGCACAGTTTTATCCTAAACCGACCAAAGGTTGCCCTCTGCTTTGGAGGCAGAGAGCAGGTTTCGTCAGATCAACTAAACCAGAAGGGACACAAAAGTGTTTATGTAATGGGAGGGTGGGGGCAGTGTGTCAGTATGTCTTTGTTCCATTCATCGTCATTTTCGTGAAATGATAACCACCCGATCAGCGCAAACCTGTTGAGTCAAACGGTCTACGAAACCCATGTCACTTCAAAATTTGTTTGCAGCCGGCTCCACCTACACCAGGCATACCTAAAGTAAGCCATGTATGATGTAAACTCTTTGTAGGTTTCTGATGGTTTCTTGCCTTAAGGCCTTGCTGCTGTGCTGGGAAAAGGGCCAACAGAGCCCTATCCACGATCACTCAGGCAGCGGCGGGTGAAGGAACTGGCCAGGAGTTTTTTCCGTGCAAGATAGCACTTTGGTCAGTTTGTTTGTCTCCTTGTGCACGCGCCAACTGAAACAAGCTGCTTGTCTACTCGGTTACTCGGGCTTGTTTTTGGCCTTGTATCCCACCTTGTCATCTAGCTGGTCTGGGATGCTGTCCCAGCTGTGTCCGCCTCCCCGGGCTTGTTCTTTTCGCTCTTGTGTTCCCGGGCTTTTCTTGCTTTTGTCTCCCAGATTGTCTCCGATCTCGTCGTCCCTCAGCTAGTCTGGGAGCCGTGTCAGCCTTGCTGGGTTTGTCTTGCTGCGAGGCTTTATCCACCTTCTGGGCTATTCTTGTTTCTGTCTCCGGTGTCAGCTTGTTGGATACCAAACCCAGATTCGGATACCGAACCCCCATTGACATATCGAAAGACAACGACGACGGACGACGACGACGACGACGACGACAACGACAACAACGACAACAACAACAACAACAACAACAACAAATGTTTTGGGTCTAGGGTGGTGTAACTTGATTGTTTCAATATCAATGCAGTGGCCTTCGCATCATTGCACTGGAACCAAACAATATGCCTTTTGCAAAATGCAGCAAACATTCTTGACAAGAGGAGGCATGTTTGTGATGCGGTCAAATTCTGAACCTTCCGCTCCCGCCCTCAAATGAGCAATTTTCGGTGTAGGTGCCCATTGTTTCATTAAGATGCTAAGCGGTCAGCTTCGTGTGGCTCGGCGCAAAGATTGCTCATGGGACCTGGTCGAATTTCGCATCCGTTTCATGTTCTGAGTCTTCAACATGCTTTTAAGTTTGTTTGTGATGTCATATTTCAAACAATTTTTTTTTCCAAAGGAGTGGTTCTTCCATCACTTGACGCTTTACCTCTTCTGCAACCAAGGAGAGGAAGTTTGCCTGGGCAGCAGATGGCACAGTTGGCACAGAGGTTCTACGTTTTGTGGCAGTTTTTGTTTGGAGTTTTTGTTTGTTTGTTTTTTGTTTTTTGCATTCTATTCATGTGTGCAATCAGAATTTGGCCAGGAGGCTGGAGAAGCTCCGCTAATGGATGCTTCGAAGCAGGAGAAGAGTGTCGGTCCACTCAGCGAAAAACCATGCTACCTCGGATGAACGTCAGAAGCACTGATGAGTGACGGTAAGATGAGATTCTAGGGCTGCCATCCCATGAAAGTTGATGAATCCTCAGTGCTAGCTGTGATTAAGTATATTGAGTATGATGCTAGGGCTAGCGCGCAGTGAGACAAGTTCTGAGGCCACTTTAGGGCAGCTGAACATGCAAAAAAGGGCATGAATACGAGTATGAGAAACATAAAATGTTTTTGCTGTGCCATGCAGTTTGGAGTCTCTGATGTCCCACTGAATCTGTGGCTCAACGTACACCCATGACAGAAGAACTGCTTTGGACTACATGATATTTGTACAGAGCAGCCTCTGGAAAAGAGCCGTAAGTGACTTCATAACTTGATGAAGTTTCACCCACATGCCAATGGGCAAATAATAGATTTTTTTCTTCGTTAGCCAATACTTGGATCACATGGTTGCTGGCAGACTGTTGTAATAGGACTCAAGTAGAGGTACTGACCAAACTTTTGTCTCTGTCAAACTTTTGGGCCAGATTCAAGAGAGAATTGGAGCTTAGTTCAGAATTCAGAAGACATTTCCGTGCCAGCACTTTGCTGCTTCGCCAGTGACAGAGGGCCAATCTCATGGCTTTGGATGTCTCTCCACGGCAGACAGACTCCTGGCTGCCGCATGACGAGGCAAATTGCACCAACAGTTCTGTAGAACAACAAGGGAACTCGGAGGAAGTGTTTCTGCAAGAGTTTAAAGATATACTGTATATGTAATTATATGTATATATACAGGATTATTTATGTATTTTTTTTGAAGGTGTTGATATACTTTTCTTGAAGTGTTTTCTCAGTTTTCTCTTTTCGGCTCCGAAAATGGGCAGGAAGAAGAAGTGGATGAGAGCTTGTCGGACGCCTCTGCCTGGTTGTCCTGGCTTCGAGAGGATGAGCTTTGGCTTATGGAGTACGCTCAATTTATGTGTCGTGGAATTCATGGAGTCATGTTGTGTTGCATTTACTCCTTATCTTTGCACAATCGCCATTCACGCTTCCTACTCGTGTGAAGATACGACATGACGAAGGTGCGTAGTCAAGACGTCTTGTACCCTAGAAGAGTTCGATGAAGAATCGAAGTTGTGGGAAGTTTCATAGGAGAAAGGTTGGAACAAAAATGCAAGCCCTGAAGACAGGGGATGCAAGGGACAAAGAGCTTACATGTGGGCGGAACGCCTGAACTGAGAGGCACGACAGAAATAAGAGGCTTCTCTCTTTCCCCAATCCCAAAGCGTACCGGCAAAGTTTCAGGAAACTTCGTAAAGTACTCGTAAAGGTGCCCGGAGTATTGGGTCTAGGAGTGTTGCATCAGGGCGATGTCCCGGTATATAACTCGTATGGTATGTTGCTGTAAGTATTGGTTTGCTTGGATTGCAGTGATTGCAGTGAGGTCCATGTACAGGGCTGTGCATGGCTTCTTGCCTCCATGGCGGTCTTGAGGTACACTGACTTGACAGATTGGGGAGGCAAAGACTCGTATCCAGCTACATTGAGCAAGAGATTAAGTAGAAAGCTTCGAATGACTAGAATGTGAGCCTTATCTTTTCTCAATTGTGCCAGGCGCCTTGGATTAGTTTTTTATTAAACCTCAATGTTATTCAATTCTTTCCATTTCTGTCCATTTGTCTTCCATGTCTCTGTGCTGGATGCTTTAGCAGCATCACTTTGCAATGTCTCCTGAGACTTTGTTTATTTCTATCAACCCACTGCACGCACCAATCAGTTTTATGCAACAATCGGCACTTGGATGCCGGAAGAGCAAAAAAAAAGGAGCATAACTAATACTGAAAGCATA
The DNA here is from genome assembly GCA_000507305.1 of Breviolum minutum Mf 1.05b.01. Taxonomy (NCBI): domain Eukaryota; class Dinophyceae; order Suessiales; family Symbiodiniaceae; genus Breviolum; species Breviolum minutum. The sequence goes on along the minus strand of DF243138.1, from coordinate 17,711 downwards.
ACTAATACTGAAAGCAGAACTAATACTGAAAGCCATCTGAAAGCCTTCCAAGGGATACAGCCGGATGCATATGCTGGATTCCTTGACAGAATCCTTCTTGCCAGCCTAAACAAGATTCTTTGCATTTCTCTCAAAATTTGTTTGGATGAGGTCTGTGCTGGATGACTGTTGTTGTTTTAATTTTCCCTCAGTTGTCTCTCACGCCTGGCTCACGCATTGTCTCCCAGATCTCTGTCGTACTTGCACAAGTGGGATGATCATCGTTGTAGTTTTAGAAACAGAAAAGGAACCAGCGGCATAGTCTAAACCTAAACTGAAGGGTTAAGGTGTGCGCTCGTCCACGGCCAACAATTGCTAAATGATTTCTAATCGACAGGGGGATTGATCCAATGGGATGTGTACAACATGGAAATTCTCATGGTCGATGCTCAGCGCTCAGCTACTTCATTGATAGCATGCAGTATAAATTCAAGAAGCTACAATCAGAAACCAGCATATGATGCCAAATGGTCATCAACAATCACACTTTTTTTGCCCGGAGTATCTTTGATGTTCTTCGCAAGGCTTTTTAAGGCAAACCCTTTCTCTGCTTCTTGCTTCCTAAAGGGTTCTTTGCTAGGTTTTCGATCTGCGGCCCCGCACATTACGCTTTTATGTACGTGTATTAATAATCATACCTCTTCTCATCCTATTCCTCGAATTCTTCTCTGCTGATTTCCCATGCGCTCCCAGTTTTCCGTGCTTGGTTTCATCTGCATTTGTCACACTGGCGTTTTTGTCATGGAATTTCGTTTCAGTGACAAAACGGCTGGGCCAGGCAAGCATGGACTGACGAGACAATCTGCCTGGGCTTAGCTGGGTATCTTTTCGAAAGCCGCTTTTGGCATTGCGCCTGGCCAAACAAACAGCCAAAGTCAAGAGACAAAGGTTTGGAGTTCTGCAAAGGCATGAACTGTTCGCTTGAAATGCTTTGTATTGTCCTTCATCTCTTTGGTTCACCCGAAAAAAGCCAAGGTTTTGTTGGCTGGTGCTTGGCAACATCACTCTCTTTGGCATGGCTATTCCTGGATCTCCAGATGGTTTTTACCTCCGAGCCACGAATAATTCAAAGAAGTCAGCTTTTGTTGAGTGGAACAAGTGGATTTTGAAACGTGTTCTGTGGTGAGTCTTGCGGATTCAATTAAAACTTGGTAGAAGTTTCATGGCTGTCTTCAAGTTTTATGGTGAAGCTGAGGAGCAGAGAGCAATGCGATTTCCTCCTTGGAGCATATTGGTGCTCCTCGACTTGATGAGTGTGTTTTACGGAAAGACAAAGACATGTTGGTAGTTCCCAAACGTTTACGAAGTTTACGATTCATTCTTACATACACATCTATGTAACGCATCGTCTACTAGACTACGATGTCTCATAAACAAAAAGCAGTCATTGATCCTTGAAGACAGTTTGTGCGTATGTGAAGGCAAGAACCGTGAAGATTCGTTTGGGATTCTTTCACTCACTCCTTGTGGATAGGAATGTGTGCCACAGGCGCAACTAGGTAGGTCTACCGCAGGCCCTTGGAAATTTGTGTTAAAGCTGTTTGAGCTGTTTCAAAGATGTTCAAATCATTCAAATTAAGTATTCAGGGTCCTAAGCTGCTCCACAGGGAAGAAATCCATGCTGTATGGCGTTGTGTTGTTTAAAAAGTCTCTCGCTTTGCTAGCTGAAGGTTTGTGAAGCATCCTGCTGAAGTCGGGTCACTTCGCTCAGTGAAGACTCACTCAATATGGCTAATTTAGAAGTGACGCTGAAAGAATCTCTAAGAGGAGTTTTTCACTAATTGCCTGGCAAGACTTTTATTGATGAAGCCTCTGTCTGTTTCTCTTTGTCGTTTGTTTTCCTGAGGTCCGTAGTTATCTTTCTTGGCTATGATGGCCGAAGCTACGTCCGGAGAGTGAAGGCTGGAAAACACGTCAAAGAATGGTTTGAGATGTATTCTCGTCAGATCATATGACTTTGTCGGTCTGAAGACATCTGTGTTTCGGTGCAGGCTATCCATGAAGGTGGCCCAGCGCTGCAGACAGAATCTTTGGCTGCATAGTCTAGGATCAGTCCCACCCATGGTCTTCTTTCCTGGGGTTACTTCAGGCTAACTGAACTGGAGAAGGTTACCAAGGTTGAAAGAATCCAGATCACACCGTGTGAACTTCTGACTGCTTCAATTCTGTCTTTGAAACTCAGGACACGAGTCCAAGAGTTGAACAAGATGTAAATAATTTCTTCATAATTTTTCAGAGTTCGATTCAATGGCTCCGTTGTGGCAAGCTTCTGTGGGTGAGGTTGGCGACCTACCAGGTGCCCCAGACGACCAGCCGCTGTATAGTGCCGACGGCAGCGCTAGCTGGTTAGATCCCAGTGCCGTTCGGGGCACGTTCTTTGGCCGCACGTGGATCGAAAGTGTGTTTCAATGAAAGACTATGAACGGTTGAAAGAAGTGAGCAGAGTCTCTCAGTGTGACAATGCCATAGCATTTTCTTTGTCCTCATTTGGAAAATCGTAAAGTCACAAATGACCTTTGACAGCAAAAGGCTCGCAGCTGGACCCTTTCCTCTGCAGCAAGTCTTGCATCTCGTCGTAATGCCTTCGAGTCTTGCAGTGCATGAGTCATTTTCATATAGTTTTCACATATAGCTTGGCAAATTCACAGAAGTTATTCAGCCAAAAGGGTTGGGTAGCATGTACATCATTCTCATGGTGGTTCCAACTACTTCATTTTGGCTCAAGGAAAAAGGTTGCCCCTTGCACGTTGCTTTGTGTGTTTTGGGGTTCACTGACTTAATTTCCTAATCTTTAGCCTTTCTTTAGGTTATCAGCCGTACTGGCTCTTTCCCCCTTACATATTTCATAGTCCACTTTACTCTTGACGGTCTGCGCCGCCATTGCCTTCTGACGATCTGCTTCAACTTGGCATTGATCTCGAGATACTGGTAAGTGGTGCATGCAAACGGGCCGTCGCTACAGACCAAGGGGAGGAAAGTCGAACAAGCGGAAGCGTGTCAGGGAATCCTTTTGGCAAGCAGTCGAATCGACCGATCAGACAACTTCCGTTACGACACTCCCGGACCCTGAGGTGGAGGAGGAGACCCGCGAACCTGTTGACACTCTTCAGGCCAGAGCTAAGGCTTTGCGGCGGCGAGCTAATCCTAAGCCGGGTCAATCGAGAGAATCTTCGAGCATTGTGGGAGCATCTTCCGAAGTTGTTGCTGGTGAGGATACGGCTTCAACTGAGAAAGCGGATTCAACATCTTCACAGACGATTGTGGTTCGTGACGAGTCTCCAATCGCAGAAGTGAATCCGGAAAGCTCTTCAAGTGCTGGTGTTCCTCGAAGTGTTGGCTGTGGGGTAGTGGAAATCCCGATCAATCCTGAGGTGGAAGCAGAGATTGGGCCTGGTTGCGTTCTCATCGGAGAAGCGCTTCGGCCGCCTGATTCACTCAGGGAGCTCTTTGACGACCTTGAGAATTGTTGTGTCCTTGATCTTTACAAGACCGTGATTTTTCCGGAATCTTACGCAGAGAGCAGAGACTCAACATTGATCAGTGGAGGTCCAGGGAGCTCAATCAGCGGGGCTTATTATCAAGCATCTCATTTCAGAGTTGGTCGTCACAGGGGTGAGCATCAAGTGATCTTTGCGCCAACAGCTCAGTGCCTTTCAAGGTTGGCTGGTGAAGGTGTAGTGTATATCGGGCTGACTTTCATTGGAAAGAAGGCCCATAACGAGTACGTTGCTGCACTGAAAGCATCGAAAATCTTTAAGCTCATCCCAATCATCATTGTGGTCAACGAACGTCGAGGCAAGGTTGCAGTTGCTGAACGAATCAGTGCAGCCTGTTGCTTAGACGATCAAAAGGATCATATTGATCGATATCATCGGGCAAACATCACAGCCTTTCAGGTGACAGATTCTTGGGGTTTGGCAACCCATCCTGGAGAAGTTTACCGTCAGGTTTTGTGGCATTGCCTGGGTCGAGACGGCCATTATCCTGGATCGAGAGCTTGCGGGTGTGTAAAAGGGTGCGTTGAATAGAGACCAATTTCACAAGCAAAACTCTCAAAGAATTTTGGACAGGCCGCACCATCTTTCAACTTCTGCCTGAGGCCGATGAAGTTCCGAGTGGCGCTTTTGAAGCCACGGGTGGTGAGCAGCAGGCTTTGCCGCGCCCCACCCAAGGTGGAAAGAAAGGTAAGAGGTTAGTCCAAAGGATGTTGCCGGCTTATGGCACTTTAATTGAGTTTTGTTGCAGCCCTGAATCCAATCTTGGCAAAGTTTCGGAGTTAGTAGGTGTCAAGCACATTCGCCTTACCAAGTCCAATGGGAATGTGGCAGAGTTAAAAGTGCAGTCGCAACTTCTTGAAGTCCTGGACACCGATGCCATGAACGGTGTCGACCTTTGGGGGTCGTTGCCTTGCAATCCATGGTCCTCCTGGCAACGGTTGAATCTCAGGAGGTTAGGTCCAGAGTTTCGTAGGAGGTTGATGGCAAAAAGATCGGAAAGTAGGAAGCTTCTCAAGTTCTTTTTCCAGCTCTCAGAGATTATCCTGAGACGAGGTGGCAGGATCCACTTTGAATGGCCCACAGGATGTTCTGGTTGGAAGATTCCAGAGCTTCAGAATTTCTTCAACGCCAATGGTTTCCGACTTGCACATTTCAATGGATGCATGGTAGGCAGTGATTCGTTAAAGCCATGGACTGTTGCCTCAACAGACGACAGTCTGATCCGATGCTTACGAGCCAAGACTTGCAGCCGTGACCATAAACATGTACAGTTGCAAGGGTCCAAGACTCCGAAGTCAGCGTTCTATCCAATTCCTATGTGTGAGGGCATTTTGTCCTCATTGTTTCCCGACATCTACCACAAGTTTGTTCCCAGCATGAGTTGCGTGCCCATCACTGGCGATCCGGTGCATGTTCCTAAAGAAATTGAGCCCGAGCAGATCCCACTGAGCATTCATGAACTGATTGACAAGAAAGTTTGGAAGCAAGATCCTGC
>DF243138.1:0-12219 GCA_000507305.1 Breviolum minutum Mf 1.05b.01 | reverse complement strand
GCAAGCCGCAGATATCTTTACGAAAAGCTTGGAGGTTCACAAGTGGCAGGCGGCGTTAGACATGATCGGAATTTTTGATCCATGCAAAGCAATAGCAGACCCATGATGCCTGAAATAGACCCGTAACCTTGTTGAGCCAACCTTGATCAGTTCATGTGTTGCAAGGCCATTTTGGCCGCTCCTTGGAAGGGACCAAGTTGCAAACGAAAGTGCTATTAACTGTGCCATCGCAGTGAGCAGCTGGCTTTGCCGCGCCCTGCAAGTGTAGTCAATCGCACCTTCACCAATTCAGTAAGAATCCAAGGTCAGTCCTTGCTAAAGTGATAGCACTGTCAGTCTTGTGTATGCGGGAGGAGCGGCCAACGCACCCAAGGATAAACGGCCAAACTCCTAGCGCACTTGTCCTTGCCTGCAAGTTCCATATCATAATTTGTCCCATGCAGCAACCGAGCCTAACTTGCTTTGCACTGTACCTGACTGGCCATCATTTGCAGTAGCTCGCAGGTTCATGTAGTTCCACCACCCTTCGAAGGAGGGGGGCACAGAAGTTATTCAGCCAAGAGGGTTGGGTAGCATGTACATCATTCTCATGGTGGTTCCAACTACTTCATTTTGGCTCAAGGAAAAAGGTTGCCCCTTGCACGTTGCTTTGTGTGTTTTGGGGTTCACTGACTTAATTTCCTAATCTTTAGCCCTTCTTTAACAATACTACAACATTGAGACTGAGCAAAAGATTGGATTAAGTTTCTCTTTTCTTGATGGCTAATTTCCCTTGGTCCAGTTTCCTCTCGTCTGAAAAGAACACGTTTCGCATACTCTGCGTAATTTGCATGTGTGAATGCGGTAACCTGGCTCACGAAGTCCAGGATGCAAGACACTCAAGTGGAAACTATTTTCCAACTGCGTAGCCGGATCTGGTAACAATGCCCAAAGTGAAAAACTCTAGTGTTGGGTGAAAACTACGGTCCGTCATCACCTCGAAACGCATTGTGAACCAGCACCATATTGGCTTCCAGCTGACTGGTGTCTTCCGAAAGTTCAAACCAAGCGTTCACATCATCTACCAGCCGGGTATGAGTTCCACCATCATACCGAAAGGGTGGCAGAAATCGATCTGCAGCACAATGTTCGCAGGCATCCATTTGACGAATTTGGATTGCATTGCGTAGGTGTCCACAATGAGCATCACGATGCCACGCCGTTCCAAATCTTGAAGCCACAAGAACAGGGTGGTCATTCATCGGGCACACGTTGGCGTGGTCCAGTGTTTCAACTCTGACACGCTCCAGTTTGCGCCTAGCTTCATTGCGGATTTGACGGTACCGCTCAACTTCATCCTTCCATAGTTCTCCGACGCCTTGAGCATAGCAATGTTCATGACGACGCACCAAGTATCGAAGGCGAGCCATCTCGGCATCTTCCGACCGATCTTCATGTTGAACTCCTGCTTCTCGCGAAGTTCCAGGTTCACTCTCCATCTCTGGCTCCATAACGTCAGCTCTTGCCTGCATAGCTCGACCACATCGGGAGCCTAGGCAAAGTCCAAACAGAAACGTGATGGCCAAAATGGTCATCACCACCATCAGGAAGGGAAACTCATTCTTGTCCTCATCAGTGCGCTCTACGGCACACTGAGCCTCAGGTGCAGCTTGCACCGTCCAAACCACGTTCACCAAGACATAGGCAAACAGGAAGAATCGGCCACCGCCATTGATGACATACATCCGAATCCGGTCAAACGCCACGAAGTACGATCGCCTCGACATTCTTTGGAACCTCGTCCTCGACAGGATTGATGGCAGGAACCTGCTTCAACTTCGCCGCGTTGACATATTCAATCACGTCGTCCCCGTCAGCGTAATAGGATCCGAAACTGGGCTTCTCAGTTTCCTCCACATTCATAGGTTCTTCTTCAGCAATCGAGTCCATTCCTTCGGGATGGCCTTTTCTCTCCTTGAATTTCTTTGAAATTGTGTTGTTGTTGGAAATGGAATTGAAGTTGGGAGTGGTAAATTCACCTCTGCTCTGATTGCGCTCACTCAGCTTCTTCTTCGCCGCCGTGTAGAGAGGATCCCAAGTGAATTTTGTCTTGCCATGATGAATACGATCCGCCAGTAACTGCCTTGTGGCTTCCTTTGTCAAGCCGTCAGCGTACTGTCTTTCGCTGCAAATCCACTTGAAACTGCCCCCCATGCAAGCTCTGCAACCGTTCTTTTGTGACCCTGATTTCCAAGCCAGTCCGCTTGTCGGTCACATTTCCTCCAAGTCCTTCTCTGTGGTAGCTGTCGTACAAGGCGTTGGCATCAGTGATCATCACCGGGCGCAATGAGCTTTCCTCTTGTAGGAGATGTCTAAAATCCAAACTCGGTTTGAGGAGGTGTTCCCAAACCGACAGCAGAATTCGACTGCATCGACCGATTGCCCAGCCGCTTGACTTGCAAGTGAGCTGCGTGCTATCCTCGGCAACTTTGAACTCTTCCAGTCGATCATGTGATACGGCATCTCCACACCATCGAAGGTCTCCTGGGGCACCAACATGATCAGGTAACCTCCTTGTGAGGAGGAATCGCGACGAACTCCAAAAGTTGCATCAAACATGCAGACGAGCCTCAGTCCACTTAGCTCGCCCAAGGGTTCATACCTTGCTCCAACGTCGGCATTTTCTTTGCAGAATCTAAGTATATAGTTTGTTGGCATCGACGATCGATTTCACCAAACCAGCTGACATGGACCCAGAAATCAACGATGTGGAGCATTGAACATGTGGAGAGCTTTGAGCTTTGCACTGCTGGCCACTGCAAGCTACCGAGGAGGCCACGTAATTGGGACACTTCAGGGGATCGGTTCTTTCCTAGAGCAATGGGCTTCACCTTCTTGAAGTATTCCTCGTGATGCAACTTCCAGCAGCAATGAGGCTGATACTGCTTCCAGCTTACACGTCTCCTGATCCTTTGACTCTTTCCACTCCCTGAAGTTGAAGGTTTTCTTCAGTTCATCCACCACTCTGTTGTAGACGACAGATTCGGTGTTTCCAGCACCTAGGAGATCAGCAACATGAATGCAAACAAGTCCACATAGTCGCTGATCACCTAGAGTGTTGTTCATTGTGGGGTTCGCCTTGCCATCTTCAAAGTCTTCTTCGTAGAGTAGGAAGCAGCATGGATCTAAGAGGTGTTGACGGAAACCCAAACTCTTCAATCTTCTCACTGCCTCCAGATACCACCTCCGAGGAGCATCAATCTGTCCATAGCAAGGCTTGTTGAGGAACATCCGGGTGTTCTCATCTGCACCCAGCAAAGGTGCAAGCATTCGGTTGGAAGCGTCACCCATAGCTTTCGGGATTGAGGTAGTCCCTGAAGAAAGGCTGTAGATACGTCTGCAGTCATAGGAAGGATCGGCTCAATCTCGAAGTAGTTGGAGCTGCTGTGTCCACTCGGCCTTCCAAGGCATCCACATACGCATAGCCTCTGACAATGAGCCGTGCCTTTGCTCGTGGCAAGCCATCTGGATTCCGACTCCATTTCAAAAGCATTCGGCTGCTGAGGGTGCGAGCCGGATCCGCTTCAGCCGCAGTGGAAAACTCCCAGACGGAGTTTTGGAAGAAAGACTGCAGTTCCTTCATCTCGGCTTGTTGGAATGCCTGGCGTTCCTCAACTGTCATGTGTCGCTCCGAGAGGTTGTTTGAACTCGCAGCAGACTTCTTCTTTGCTTGACTGCAAAGGGTTCTGACCAGCTGTCCAGCCGATCGATTGGGCTGCCTCACCATCATCGCCATTTCTTTCCTGGTCTGGCCATTGATCTGAAAGATGGTCGCACCGGTCCATGTTGCAGAAGTCCAATCTTGGGCCGCAAAATCACCATTGTCAGCCACCGCGCCGATGTTGCCTTGAGCATCCTTCATCATGGTGACCCGGATGTTGTCCAAGCATTTGGGATCCACCGGACGTTTGGGGTCTTTCTACAGGACATAGAAGTTCCGCCGGGGCACCACATGGTGTCGAATCAAACAGCCAGATCTAACTTCCCACCACTCACAAGGAGTAGAGGTAGTTTGGAAGTAGCCGTGCTCGTCGATGTACCAGCCTTCAGGTAACCCCTCAGGATCTAAATCCATCACCATGCATCAGGGCTTCATCCGTGAGCTGATCCAACTCACTGTTGACAGGAGGTTGAGGTTGTTCAGCAGGTGCTCCTGTAACAGAAGTGGGTCGGAACCGCCAGGAGGACGAGCAGGTGGTCTGGAGCGAGCTTGTCTCTTGCTGTTCGAATCGCTGACGACTGGCAAAATCTTCCACATGCACTGGTTCATTGTATACATGAGGCCGTGACTGAATCAAGAGCTACCGGTGCAGGTGCAGGTCGTGAAGGTGGTTGAGCAGTCGGAGTGTTGACCGCAGTGTTGGCTGCAGAAGGCTCTTGCGAACGTTAAGTCTCGTCCAGGAGGGCGTCCACAGTAGAGCCACCGACGGGAGAGTCCAATTTCATAGTAGGAGGTTCAGGATGTTCATCACCGGTGACAGGAACAGGCAGGTTTGCGACATCCACAGGTGGTTGAAGGAGTGTGGGTTCTTCAAGTCCAAGTCCATTACCCGCAATGTCAGGGTCCGGCACAATCTCAGGTGCTCCAACTGTGGTAGGTGAGTATATAGTCGCAATCATCGTCCGGACGGAAGGTCATCAAAAGTCAATCTTGGTCTCTGCCGGGGAGGTTCCTGCACTTCTCCATCCTCCTCCAGAATCTCCTCATCAGTGTTGACGTCGTCAATGCTGGCCTTGTTCAAAAGTTTGTTCAAAAGTTTGAGGCCTCGAGACTTCAGCTCCTTCACTTCAGTCTTCGCCTTCTCGACTTCCTCCAAAGCATTCTCACCACCTCGAACATGGTGAGGGGCACATCGGAGAAGTTGAGTCTGGTGGCCAATCCAGTACATGGTGGGGATGCCGTTTTCATCGTTTTCACGGAGTAAGACCCGTGCAGGACCCAACCATCGAATCTTCACCAGGTCGGGTTGGCGTGCATCCCTCCAGTAGAAGCAAGACAGCCTGGAGGCTCCAACAGTGCCCTTTGGGCACCGTATCTCCTTTTCACAACGCCACAGTGCCTTTTGTAGAAAAGTGTCTCGTTTGTAGAATACAGTGGGTTTTTGCATGTGTGCATGCATGCAGCATCAATGTCACTAATTGCCATTGCATGCTGTGCTAGCATGTAGCATGCTTTCTCGGCTTTGATGGCTGCCGTTGCCTTCAGCGCATGCTTTGTTGGCCTTAAAGTGGCTTCTGTGCGTGGAAAAGCATACTTTCTCATGCCTTTCAGCTCATGTTTTGTTAACTTTATAGCTTTAGTGCTGCGCATGAAAGGAGCTTGCTCAGCTTTGAGGTGGCTGCTGTGCCTTTCATGCTCATGCTCTCCTAGATTCAAGAAAAACATGTGCGAAAGCTAGGATGTCATCATATTATAATATAGGGTTTAGGTTTTCATGGTTTTTTGTTTCGAAAAAAATACTAAGGGAATTGTTGGCCAACCGCCCATGCAAAATCCAACGGGTTTTTTGCATTTTTGGTTAAGGAAATATTTGCATGTATAAATATATAAGTTTGAGTTTTCAAACTTGGGACCACAAGATGTCACACAACATCACACAACCACGCCCGCGCTGGCCCTTTTTTTTGAAGCCCATTTTGGGCGACGGGTTCAGCAGAACCAAGGGGAAACGGTTCTGGCTGGGCACGGCCACTTGTCGGTGAAGAGGTTTTCCAAAACATGTTTAGCTGACGTTTGTGTCCATTTTTTCAACCCTGTAGAACCTTGTTTGTTTCCAAAACTGTCAAGGTGTTTGAACCTGGCAGTTTTTTCGTAACAAGAGAACACCACCCCAACGAAAACACATGAAAACACATGTTCTTTCAACTTGCACCGGTGGCGCTCCCATGGCTTGATCATTGAAAGCCGGATTTTCGCGCAACCCCCAGTGTGAAGTTTGAAGGTTGGAACAGAGTTTAAACTTGGACATAGATGGTTGGATCTTATTCCTAATAGTTTTCTGGTACCCGCATTTGGCAGTATATAGTGTGATTAGTGATCAGTGTCGCCCATCCCAGCGCTGCATTCAGGTGCGTGGTCTTCGACTTTGGAGATCCATTTACCTGCGGCACGGTGCCCATCACCCCACCCGGTTGGGAGTTGGGGTTCTTCCAATCTGAGTCAGTGGTGTGGCGATATGTTTTTTGTGAGATTTTTTTCCATCTTGTTGAAATGATAGATGTGTTTGATTAACAAATATGGTGGAAAATCTTGGTGTGGTCTTCTTGGCCCAAAAAGCCATTTTTGGTTAGTTCTTGATTCTTCAACTGAGTCTCTTTTAGCGCCCTTGTTTTGGGAGCATGGCAATCGTTAGCTCCATGCCTGATGGGGAATCAGCAGTGGAGTTGCCATTCATCCTCGGTGGCTGGAAGTCTATTCGCTCGGGCCCTGGCAATCAAAAGATTGCAGGATTTAGGATTTTTAGATTACTTTGAATCAGGTATATAAACGGTATACCCCAAATACTTCATTACGGGTACATAAGATTTTATGTTTGAGGTCAATTCAATGGACCCCATGGGTTCAAATTTTGGAACCTCCAAAATCCCATCAAGTTAAGGGAAATACGTAGAGTGCACACCTTTGTGATTAAGGTCCAGGACGCGTAGCATGGTCAGAGGAGGACGTTGTTCCTTTCTTGGTGTTTAGTGTCAATTTTGAAATTCATTTGAAATTCATTTCTGTTCAAATTACTGCGCAACACTTCATACAAAATAGGTAGTCCCAACATAAGTTTTTTCTACCATGATCTGACTTGATATTAAGGCCAGGCAAGCTGTGATGATAAGATCATGCTTGCCACCCACACTACTTTCTATGATCGATGAGGGCAGTTGGCCGGGGGATGGCCTCATGATTCTATCCAGCAATGTAGCACGCCCCACCGCTGCAGAGCTTGCGCAAAACCATTGCTTTTTGAAGTGTTTGGTGATGGAAAGTCCACGAAAGGCCATGCCATAGCAGTTATAAAACAAGTTTCCTTTAGCTTTTTGTACATTTAAGTCAAAACTCTAAAGCCAAAAAATGATCACCCCACTTGCAACACCATCCAAACCGCGGTTGCCATGCCCCAGGTTCCTTCCGCATTCTTCATAGCGGATAGCTTCCTTTATCTCGATTTGCTCCTCAACAAGAGGCTTTTCAAACCACAACCGGCAGCAAATGGGAAACAAGCGGTGAGCAGGATGGACTTAGCTGCTCGTGAGGGGGTCAAAGGTAAACGCCTATACGGTGCCCTTCGCTTTTTGTGGAGGTCATCGCCTTTTGGTGGTCATGATCCCAGGATCGTTGATTTGAAGCAATACATTCAAGCTAGCCCCAGGAAGCCTGCAATCGAAGTACTTAGGCTCTCGTTAAATAGAACGTTGTTTGCATATTGATTTTTTCTCTACGATCCTTTATGTTTATCATGAGATTTATGGTGGGTCATTTTAGTACTTGGCCTGGTAATGTTACCCCAAATACCTCTACTTACATCCAGTATTCACAAATATGCTTTCTTCTCCAGCACTCAGGATGACGAAGCCAGTAGCAGCCATCCCGAGATGGCCCCATCTCCTGGTGATGATGATGATGAAGATGACGATGGCAGCGAAGAAGGTGCAGTCCTGTCATCAGTAATGGCAGGAAGTTTTGAAATCACCCCGAACATCCAGATTTATGTAGGTTGTCCTTTTTCAACGTTTGTAACTTAAAAACTCAACATGGGACAGGTGGTGAGAGCCTAGCTGTTGCTGAGATCAACAATGAGAGTGGCAGTGATGATGATGATAGTGTTGGGGATGAGGTTGGTGGCCCTATCACCGATGGCCTTTCTTCTGAAGGGTCTTCTGATGAACATGATGGGCATGATGGGAAGGGAGATGAAATCACCCCTGCCAAAACGGAATATGATGGAGTAAGTGTTTCTGAGAGTGACCCGGAAGATGCACAATCCAAGATTCAACGTCAAAGGACTTTAGAGTTGGGTGAGTGTGCGTCTGATTCGGAAGACATGCGCGACTCCCAAGTATCTAGTGGTTGGCTTGGCAAGGCTTACAATCACGCAAGCAGGGAGGCAAAGGAACAGGCAACCAAGCAAAAAGCCATTGAGGCATTGGCCAAGGTCAGGGCTCTGGTTAAAAAAACAGTTTCGGGTCATAAACGTTTTATCATCTAATCAGTGGGGACCACTTGCAAAATAAAGCCATCCCCCTGTCAGGAGTTAATCGAAAACCTTGTTGCATCGGATGGCAATTTGCGCGATGATCCTTTCTTTTACTGCTACTTCGATTACTGCGTTGAAACCATGACGAAGTTTGGGGAACAAGTAGCTACCAAACTTGCCACCAAGAAGCACTTCCGCTTATGGACATCATATTGCAAGCATCAAAAGGAACAGGTGGTTTAGACCAAAACAAACATGGCGTTTTCAAAAACAAACATGATGTTTTCAGAAAGTTTGTTTCTATAACCCCATGTTCTTTGAAGTATTGGTTTCCCAAACAGGAGTCTACAAGCCCTCCATCATCATCAACCGTCCCTGCCAAGGCCATGGACACTCGGTCCACATTACTGTAATACCTTTTAGTTTCATCCCCCCCAAAAAAAACATAACTAAAACCCACTTAACTTAATACCATCCAACATAACTTGAGGATCCTGTGAACCGCGCTCGCTCTCTGATGCGGATGCCCGTTGAGCCAGTCCTCGAAGGTGGCGATGAAGAAGCTGATGGTTCCGCAGAGATGCCTCCAGCCAAACGCCCCAAGTCGGGTAGGGTGGTCCAGCGAGCTATCGTGGTGGAATCATTGGGAGTTGTGCCACCACAAACGGTTTCCTATTTGTTTCATTTAATCCTTCTGCTTCCCTTTTTGGAACTAAGATTTTTATAGTTGTTTTGAATCAAAAAAAATCTTCAATGTTCACTCCTAAGTTGTTCACTCCTACAGCTTAGGTTGCGAAATCCCGTGCTGCAGCAGACCCTGGGGCAGTGACTTCACAGTTCAAGGGGTATAACTTGAATGAGTTGAAGGTCCCCATCGAAGCATGGCCTCTTGAAGGTTTCCCATACAAAGGCAGTAAGAGCTACACTGTTCGCTCTCGTTCTGGTGCCGTCCCTTAGATTTAAAGGTTTAGATCATGCGAAGGACATGTTTTGAATCCACCTCAGACCAACATACACATATAACTGGAATAAATACTAAGTACTACTGGGTGTTCATTAAATACTCAGTACTCATTGGGTCCTACAACGCTCATGGTGCTCAAGCTATTGAAGTGCTACTTGCCAACAGGGCATTTGTCGTGAGTCGTGAAGCGTGTTGGCTTGATCTCGGGACAGGATGATTCAGGGGCTCCTCCTGCAGACAGGAAGTCTGGGCAGGTGACATGGTCCAAGTACAAGACCACAGGGGCTGCTTGGGAAATCGCCAAGCAAAGGGCCAATTTTGTATAAGCTATTTTGTGATAGCGTGGGTTTCTTTTTGTGGAAATGACAATCATTTCCATTTGGAGTGTTGCAAATACCCCATAGGATGCGTGGAGTTTGTTGCTGTATCAGGGGGTAGCCTCAACATTTCAAGGGGTGATCCTCGGTTCTCATCGGGGAGTTTAGATTCGTCAAACTTCTGTCAAGACAGCAAATGTGGTTAAAACATGCGCCTCGCCGCGGAGCCAGCAAAGCTAAAGTAGCCACCAATGTATCCTCCAAGCAGTCGGTGATTCAGTGGTGATTTGAAACTGGAACACGCAGCATATCATGGAACCATCTATTCACCAATGTATCCTCCAAGCATTCAGTGTATCTTTTTGAAACTGCATTTAAAAAAATATAAAAAATAAATTGTATCTTAAGGAGTTCAATTCATCCATATATCCTTGACCAATCAGAAATGGAACGTTCCCAAGTCACATCTCTGTAGCTGAACAATGTATAGTAGATGCCGGTATATTTCGGGTTTGCCCCCTCGCAGGTGCAAAAAGAGCTCGGTGCTTACGGTGGACAGCCAGGCCCCCTTTTGGGTGGTTGCTTGCAGCTCACCTTACCACCCAAATAAAAACACAGTTCTTTGGTTAATCTTGTTGTTTGGGGTACTGCCTATAGGCATTGTTCAAATGAAACATTACTAGAGCCCTCAACAGCTCAACAGCCTATCATGAAATGAAAAGAATCCTTCAACAGCTCAACAGCTTATTAAGACATGAAGACTTCAACGTGCATCCCTGGCAACACCACAGGCCTGCCACTATACCATTCAAGCTTGAGTCAGGCGATTTTTTGGGTGGTTCCAGTGGGTGTGGATTTCAACCACGGCTTCAATCTAGTAAATCGATACTGACTGATTGCAGGTTATATAGCTATATACTGAAATGTTGAAAGCAGCAACTCAGTATATAACTGATGCAGAAACAACGGATATATGTTACCAGCCGATCAGTCCATTTTGCAGAAACCGTCGTCCATACCCATCTCCTTTGCATAAGGCATTGTTGCAGCCTGGGTGCAGCATTTTTGTGTTTGCTCATCAGGCGACTGTTCTGACCGTTGCTTGTTCTTTTGCAATGGTGAAGGTCAAAAAGATCTTGAAGCGAGATGTGAATCGTAGGATTGCTGCTGAAGACAAGAAGATGCCATTTCAACCAAGCCCGACTATTGCTCAACCAAAGGAGTGAAGGATCGGCAACAGATGTGGGTTCTATCTGGATTAACTCATATTCGGGCCCCACTTGTACCTAAGCAGCAATGCTAGCTCAAATTGTTTTCAAGGTTTTCCTCTCCAAAAAAAATGTAAGTTTAGTGGGTATGTCTAAGATTGAGTGGAAAGAAACCACACCCTTCAACATCCTTTCATCTTGAGGTCTTGGCCACGGTTGTGAATCTCATGTTCTCGATTCCACGCCTCCAGTGGGATCGGACGATCGATCACTTCGAAACGTTCAGTGGCGACATGGAAGTCACGAAGCACGAGTGGCTGGAGGGGAAGGGTTGATTTTTCAAATGTTCAAATACACACTTAGATTAACTTAGATTTATATAGCTAGATATTATTTCCACTACACCTCTACATTTATGATTGGGCTTGGAAATCGAAAATACAATCCATCCAGGAGAATAGACGTGCAGTACCATACGACGTGCGATACAATTCTCAGACAATGGATCTTCTCACACCAGTTGGATTTGCCAACGCTCTATTCCACACAATGTGTTTAGACATTGGAGCATCTGCAACAAGTGCACCGGTGTGCTCCACCTTTGTGATGATGCATCCCAGCTGACCATCTAGCAAATCACATTTTGTTTGGAACAGTATGATATAATCATCACCATTTTGACCAGGGGGTTTAGGCAAAAGTGTGTTGGAATGGGAGTTTAAAAAATGTCACCGCAAATTGTTTTAAGGAGTTTTAATCAAATCATTTGCAAGCTAGGTCGATGGGCTCGACAGGAAGATCCCGAAACAACCCACTTGGCCGGGCTGACTCCATTGCATGCCAAAAAGGCAATATCTTAGCATGCAGGGCCCTGGTATTAATGATCCTTTGTGCAGCCAAAGGAATATTTTGGTGCTTGGAACAACCCTCATCGTCATGTATGGAGTGGCACCCACTATTCCAACAATTGCTTCGGTTGGTTAGTGTTCGCAAGTTTCAATTTCGTATGTCCAAGTTTGGAGCGCCGACACCAAAGCGCACAATCCTTTACTCCAGCAACTTACCTACAAAGCAATGGTTTCAAGTTTACACTGTTTGGTTTTTTTTTTGTTACAGTATCCAAAACTTTAGCAAGGGTAGAAAGGGTAGAAAACTTTCCACCGCCGGCTTTTGCAGGTCACCGCTGCATCTCCCAGATCATGGACTTCACCGTCCCAGAGAAGCCCAAGGTATGGTACAAATATAGCTATTACATATAGGTACATTTGTTTCATAGGAATGTAGTAGCATGAAAAAATATATCATATACATTTTATAGAAAGACTATGATAGACTTGTTTCTGACCATCCAATGAAAAGACGTTTGTTTGTTTCTACTTTGTTTGGCCAACTGGTTTTTTTCTTTTGGTAATTTGGACCCCTTCCATAGTATTATCATCTTTGGTGCAGGGGTGGGGATTCTGCCATACAACGGTTCCTGCCCTTGAGGTTTGGGAAGGCCCTTT